>SKCR01034588.1:0-82985 GCA_019454045.1 Zanthoxylum bungeanum
CATCCAATTTGATTTCATACATCCAATGTCACAAAATCAAAATTACCAAGACATTAAGGGCATAATAGATTCGGCCAGGTGAAGCAAATTGGGGATTTTTGTTCAATTCAAAATTCAATCTAATTGACTTCAAATTAACATCATCCTACATGATTCTAACTCATCAAATGAATCAAAAATCAAAAATCCAAGATTTCAAATTTCATCACATTCGGCCAACATCAATTTTTGGGGAAAAATTGATCCAATCATTATTTCATTAAATTGATCCAATCAATCACTAATTAAACATGTTATAAGCATACTCAAACATTCAATTCATTCAAATCATGCTCAAAACAAGTTTACCCAAATTTTAAGCCCTAAAATTTTCATGCTCAAACCTAGGCTCTTGATGCCATTGTTGGTTTCTATTATGGTCCCGGATCGATTATAAGCATGAAAAACATTGCGAATACATATCGACGAAGTTGCGGAATACTCACATCGATCGGTTGAGACGATTTGAAGACGAATCAGAAAAACGCTCACTGGTTTGGCACGCCACTGCTGTGCAGAATTGCTCACTGGTTGAGCTGATTCGGGATCATTTCGAGCTCCAAACTCCGTCGGATGGTCCCGCCTCATGGGTGAACCTCCCTACCACCTTCGCAAGACTCGTAAGTGTGCTAGCACTTGATTTCTCAACAAAAAATCACTCATTGCTTCCCATAAGTCCACGCCAAAACTGGTATGAAACCAGTGAGTTTTCTTCCATTTGGCGTGAAGAGAAGAAAGAGATGAAGCCCATTTGGGCGTGGAGGTGAGAGAGAATTGGTGGAGAGAAATGTGTAAATTAGTTTATAAAGATTTTCCAAAAACCTTTATATATTTTCCAAGAAAAAATACAAAGCATTTACCATTTTATTATCAATAAAATAAAATGGAAAATGGCTCTCAACCACCAACACTATTCCAACAACTACATCAACTATTCATTACTTAATAAAGTGATGTAAGTCTTTGTCAATCAATCAATCACATCAATCAATCACATCACTCAAAGTGACATTTGATTTGACGCTTGATGTGACGAATGATTTGACGCTTGATGTGACTTGCGTCGCCGCACTCGAATTCGAAATACGAATGCGCTCGCAATCACACTCGGGCTCGGGTTCGCTAATTCCAATTAGCGAGTTTTCCGTTGCGTCGTAATTAAATGATTACGCCTAGCGAATTCACTATTCACGTCGCTAACGAATTAATTCTAAATTAATTCGTTCGCCCGAATTAAAATCTAATTTTAATTCCGCGTCGAAATCCAATTCGTTTAATATATCGAATATATTAATTTATCGATTAATTCAAATTAATCATTCTCTCTCTAAGACGATATTTTATCCCAGATAAAATATCTCCGTAATTAATCCTAGATTAATTTTCTCTTTCTTCTATATAATCCCAGATTATTAATGAGTGCGAGTTGTGCGTCATCGGTGGATTATCGGGAAGCGACCCATGAGATCCCCGGATAATTCGGCAGTAAATACGGTCGTCGGAGTATCCGAATCACGTACGTACCAAGTACTACGTTCTACCGATTTACGAGACAAGATCGGCTTCTAGCAAAGCACGAAGTCTATCCAATTCTCCGGTCATATTCTCTAAGAATATTTAAGATCTATATCAGGCGTACTATACCAAGTATCGTGTATATCGGCCCAGTATCGGATAGTCACGTGCTAGGGCTGGGGCTGGATAAGTGTCTGCCCCGTCCGAAGCACATATCGGATGTCTGGTAACTAGTCTCTATAATCGGATATACATGACCTTGTCATAATATCCCGATGGCCGGCCAGCACTTAAGAGCACTAATACCGTATCATGCGTGACATCATCTCCACTATGACTGGAGTGATACTTCCGTCTTGACATCACACCCAACACTCTACGATTCCCAATATACCCAGAATTGGCGTACACAGAACCGGTTAGAGTCCTGGACGACCTCAACTAAAGCATATTGATTGTCGTAAGCATTAGCGGTGCAATTCAGGTTAAGACCATACACACCTACCCTGATGTCGGACTCCCATAGACACATAGTCATAATACCAATGGGATTCCGAGGGGTCTATCCAGAGCGAAGCTGTTTCCCATACCATCGGTGAAACACAACCTCCTATCGCACTTGCATGAGTATCCAATACCCAAATATATGAGAACTATGCCGTTGTGCCCTCACAACGCGCACAAGTGCAATACTAGCCTATTCCGCATTATCGATGTCCAGTCTCGATAATACTCCGGCTAGGGATATTTAATGATTAATCCTTCGTGGACTGATACTGTCTCATATCATTCTCAATCCAGGAACTAATAATAGGGACCTCTCTTCATTTATATATCTAAGGTGATCTAATCACAAATGATGAGAGTGCAATTTCCTTGTACATAGTTAATTTGTACAACAACACTATGATCTGTACAAATAGTGACGCTATGGGTCATATTATCCAACACAAACACCCTAGTGACTGCCATCAGTATCCATCATCTCGAGCTCATCCTCTGGGTATACTTGTAAAACAAAAACACTGGGAGTGAGGGGTTAGATCGTTTGAACGACTAGTGAGTGGACGGTTTAAAATGAAAATGAATAATTTATGAAAATTATTATTCTAAAAACTGAAATCTTTTCAAGGAAACTATTTTTCTGAAAACTTTTTCTTTTCTGAAAACAGATCTCTTTCTGGAAAACCTTTCTAAAAACTTTATTTCTATAAAACTCTGAATTCTTTCTGTAAAATTAAATTCTCTTGAAAACTCTTTCATAAAACTTATCATTCTGAAAATCATATCTTTGAAAATCTTATTTATGAAAATATGTCCCTGAAAAATCTATCTCTGAAAACCTGACGCATGGGGGCGTTACATATCGCCGTCCACCCCATAAGCCTAAACTAGTGGCCTTAGGGAGCTACGTCTCGCCGTCCCCCAAGCACTTTTGGACAATTATGACCCATAGCGTCACTATTTGTAAAAGACATTGTGTTTTTGTACAAATTAATTATGTAGCAAGGAAATTGCCTTTTATCATTTCGTAATTAGATTACTTAAATGTGTGTGAATGATGAAAGTCCTTATGATTAGTTCCGGATTGAGATGATATGAGACAGTATCAAACCACGACGGTTTAATCATTAAATATCCCTAGTCGTAGTATTATCGAGACGGGACATCGATAATGCGGAATAGACTAGTATCGCACTTGTGCGTGTTATGGAAGCGTAACATCATAGTTCTCATATATTTAAGTATTGGATACTTATGCAAGTGTGGTAGGGGGTTGTGTTTTACCGATGGTACGGAAAACAGCTTCGCTCTGGATAGACCCATCAGAATCCCATTGGTAGTATGACTATGTGTCTATGGGAGTCCGCATCAGGGTATGTGTATTTGGTCTTAACCTGAGACTTGCATCGCTAGTACTTGCGACAATCAATACGCTTGGTTTTGGTCGTCCGGGACTTTAACAGATTCTGTGTACGCCTCTTCTGGGTTTATTGAGAATCGTAGTGTATTGGGTGTGATGTCAAGACAGAAGTATCACTTCAGTCATATGGAGATGATGGTCACGCAGGGATACAGAACTGGTTCTCTAAAGGGTTGCAACCATCAGGATAATATGACTAGGTCATGATTATCCGATAATAAAGAGACTAGTTGTTAGTGATCTGATATATGCTTCGTACGGGGCAGACACTATTCCAGCCCCATGCCTTGCATGTGACATCCGATACTGGATCGATATACGCAATACTATGTATACTACGCCTGACATAAATTATATATTCCATTAAGAATATTTCTAGAGAATTGGGTAGGCATGACGTTTTGCTAGAAGCCAACCTTGTCTCGTAAATCGGTAAAAACGTAGTACGAGGTACGTACGTGTTCGAATAGTCCGACGACCGGATTTACTGCCAACATATCCAGGGATCTCTTGGGTCGCTTCCCGAAGATTCACCGATGACGTATGATTCGAGCATAATTAATCTGGGATTAATTACGGAGAGATTTTTATCTGGGATAAAATACTATTTGAAGAGAGATAAAGATTAATTTGGAATTAATCGATAAAATAATATATATATTCGATATATTAAACGAAATTAGATTTCGACGCGGAATTAAAATTAGATTTTAATTCGGGCAAACGAGTTAATTTAGAATTAATTCGTTAGTGACGTGAATAGTAATTTTGCTAGGAATAATTATTTAATTAAATTCGATTTAATTACGTCGCAATGAAAGTTCTTTAATTCGAAATTAGCGAACTCGAGCCCGGGAGTGCTTGCGGTTTCACTCCGATTTCGAATCAAGTGGGGTCCACATGTCACATCACATGTCACTTTAAGTTGCTTTTAGTTGATGGGTTTAGGTGAAGTTGGTGATGACTTCTTTTACACTCCAAATTTGATGGCATGATTGACCATTACCAAACCAAGTTTTGGTATATCAATTAATTGATTTTTGAAATCAATTAACACAAGCTATCACTCTCTCTCATTACCGAAATTGGAAGCAATTTTCTCTCCTCTCTTGTTGTTCAGTTGGCCGAAACTTTGCTTAAACAAGAACAAAAATTAAGGCAATTTTTGAGTGCTAGCACACACTTCAAAGGAATCAATACAAGGTGATAGGGAAACCTACTCTAAGAGCTTGGAATCAAAGGAAAAAGCTTGGAGCTTCTACTTCCACCTTGGCCGAATCTTATAAGGAGTTCTTGGAGGAATTTTTGCTTCTCAACACATCTAAAACCGTTCAATGTAAGTGTGTTTCCGCCACTATTCTTTGCGTATTCATTCTATTTCTATGCTTGATATGGTCTTGGGATTAACCTAGAAACCCAACAGCCACTAAACTAGAGCTAGGTGTGCTGATCCATACTATCATTCTGACCCTGAATCTAGGGTCTATGAGCGTTACGTCTCACTGTCCCCTAGCCCTGAATCTAGGATCTATGAGCATTACGTATCCCCGTTCCCCTAGTCATGCTCTACATGTGCACATGTTATATCCTTCAATTCCAATAAGTCACATCCGAGATTGGTTTTTTCCCCATGCCTCCAAAAATCAAATCTATGTTTTTGAGTCAAAACTTCTCAAAATATTTTTTAGTCATAAAACAATTGGAAATAAACTTGGCTAAAGCCCTATACGTTTAAAAGTAAGTCTTGATTCAAAAACAGATATGTAAATAACAACTTTGAAAAGATAATATTTGAAAAGAAAATATCCACTCACAATGTTATGATAAGTCGGGTGCGGTACACGATGTGGGTGACCTTCGAGTACCTTGACGTCGATCTAAAGTCAAAGTAACCATTAGTTCTCTTTCTTATAACTCTGAATATTTACATATGACATGAAAGGACATGCATTAAACGAATGCCAAATCTAATTGAACATTGAAAATATCTATGGTATTTATGAATTTTACGGGCTTAGATTTGGAGTTGTGGAAGTGCGGTAGCGGAAACTTATATTTTACTAATTGTTAGAAAATTCACGGCCTGATATCTAACTTTGAAAATTCACTATGATTAATCGGGGACGAATGTGCAGTTGAAATAAATTATGCGCGGTTAAAAACATACCTTAATAAATACTAGTGAATTATTAATGATATCTCTAAATTTTAACACTTAAAATTTTGTTCATTAATTTATTAGTCTTAACTGATATAGCTTAATTAAACAATTTAATTAAGTGTTCCTTTTTATTTGGTACATGGAATTATATCCCGAGTCCAAACCACACTACCGTCCATTCAGAATCGGCTATGAAATTTATATCAGAGTTTCCATCATATATACCAAAATAAATAACTAGTCTCTTATTAATTGTCTTTTTCCGAATTATCAAATTTTTAACTTATTTAAATTAAACTATTTAATTTATTTGCATGTATTAATATAAATTTAAACTATTTAAATTTACTTAACTTTTATGCTTTGATTAATTAAACATGCATATAATGTCATAACATGTTATAATGCATGATCGAACATCTTATGCTATATGACATGTTATTCAAATAATTTGAATTAAAACATAAATAAAACAAAACTGATGCATTGATCGGACTCTTATTTTTCTATACTAATCTAATTAGTACGTAAATTACCAAGCATCCATTGGTCTTCAATTCCTGCTTCATGGAATGACTTTCGCAATGTAACTCCTTATAATGTCGTTAACATGAACGACTCCACAATATTATATAAAATGATACAATTCAAAATACATAAAAAAAAAAAAAATTTACAACACTTGCAAAATTTGCCTTATGGCAACCCAAAATTAAATAAAATAAAAATAAGAGAGGAAAAAAAATTTATGAACAATGCATTTTTAAAAAAATAAACATTCATCACATGAATTTATTTTATCTCATAAAATTATTTATTTTTATGCCCACTCTTATGACATATAAGATTTTATTTTTCATGCATATCATACATTAAAAATAAACCAACCATAATTATCACATAATTAAAATAAAAGAGAAGAGTTGTAATACTTTTCAACCTCGCTTTTGATGCTAATTGTAGGAAACCAATTTCCCGCATGAGAGTCCATAGCTTTGCGCGGGCGCCCACAGAAAAGAATGGGCACTCGCACGGGCGCCTAAATGACCAAATTCATATATTTGGCATTTTTACAATCACTTGTTGTGCGGTTTTTATCGACACAATATCAACTTAAAATCTCTCTATCTTAATGCTAAATCCAGCAAAAATAATCATATTTGCAACACGTTTGAAACTTAAAACCTTGTGAAATGGATTAGATTACTCACAAATTAGAAATTTCAATCTTTTTGCACCAAAAGTAGATAACTTACCAAATGCCACCACCACGCAATCGTTGGAAGCCATCGTCGAAGTCCTCTGTTGTCGTCAGAATCCTCTCTTGTCACCTATATCAATGTTTGAGAGTATATGGAAGATTAGGGTTCTAAATAAGTGAAAATGAGAGAGATGGAAGATAATAAGATATGTGTGATAAGGGTAAAATGAGAAGTTTATCTTGAATTTGATTATTAAAAATATAGGTTAATTTTGTATTTGGCTAAATGAAATAGGCTACTTTTGTAAATTTCCCAAAGAATAAAGGGTATCTTCGAAAATAAAATAAAAAAGTGTGCTGAGAAATTTTGTGCAGGGCTAAAAGTAGACCCCGATCACCGGTTCAGTTCGGTTTCGAATCGAAATCAAACCGTCTAGTTCCCGATTCCATAAAAATGTGGAATCGAGAACCGGAACCGAACTGTTCAGTTTCGGTTCCCTTTTATTTATTTTTTAAAAATTTTAAAAAATAGAAAATAATTATTAAAAAAATTATAATGGGATATTATTATCAAATAAATAAAATAAAAAATTTATTTATTTGAATTTTATTATATTAAATTAAAAACTTAAATTAAAAATAAAATAAATAGCTTGAAATTAAATAAATTATTTATATTATATTGAAACTGAACGGTTCCAATCGTTCGGTTAGGATGTGAATCCTAATCAAACTGTACGGAATCGATTCCGATTCCAATTTTCAAACCGGTTCCTTCCAATTCGATTTCGGTTCCGAACCGGAACTGTGGCTAGATCTACCTACCTAAAAGCTTCATATTTTAAAAAATACTTCACTTTTTTATTATTGGGCTATTGTTCTTTCTTGGGCCCAAAGACAAAATCATCGTACGTGGCTGTATTTTATGCAAAATCAACTTCAATGTCTCTTCATCTTCATTTTCACTTTCACTTTGAGATTCGATTCTGTGAACTTGAAACCCTAAGGCACAATGTCGTCCGAGTCGGAGTCTCCAAAGGTGGCGGAGGAAGGAGAGTCAACCCAGTTAAGCAAGAAAGCGGCAAAGAAAGAAGCCGCAAAGAAAGAGAAAGAGCGCCGCCGCCAGGAAGCCGAAGCCGCCGCCGCCGCATCGGCAATTTCGATTGAAGAGGAGGGTCCACTTGCCAATAACTACGGCGATGTTCCTCTCCAAGAGCTCCAGCCGGTCGACAATCCAGAATCCGGCAAGTGGAGCGAGGCGGTCTACGGCAAAGAGTGGATTGAGGTGGGAGCCTTGAAGGATTCGTTGAAGGATCAGGAGGTTCTGATTAGGGGCCGGGTTCACACAACCCGACCCGTGGGGAATAAGTTGGCTTTTGTTGTGGTGAGAGAGCGGGGTTCAACTGTACAATGCTTGGCCACTGTGAAACCCGATACTATCAGCAAGCAAATGGTCAAGTACATCGCTGCGCTGAGCAAGGAGTCCATTATTGATGTCATCGGTCTCGTCTCTGTTCCGGATATGGAAATTAAGGGAGCAACACAGCAGGTACTCTCTATTTGTATTGATAAAAATATATTTTTTATTTGATAGTTATGCTTATGAGGATGCAATTGAACAATCTGAGATTAATTTTTTTTTGTTTTTTTTAATATTATTTGTTACAGGTGGAGGTTCAAATCAAAAGAGTATATTGTGTTAGCAAAGCAGAGAAAACACCAATTACAATTGAAGATGCTTCTAGAAGTGAAGCTGAAATTGAGAAAGCTTCAAAGGTAGCTACTAGCTTCGTCTCTCTCTCTCTCTCTCTCTCTGTTTTTTTTTCCCAAGTTGATTGTATTTAGATGATTCAATTACCAAATGCAATTGCTAAATAGTGATGATATCTCTGCATTTTGGCGGTTTTTAGTTCTAAATTAGTGTAATTGTATTATTGGAGTTTTTCTTGTTCCCTTTCTGTGTTTGTTGATTATTTAAATGGTGCAGGAAGGAGTGCAGCTTCCACGTGTCAATCAAGATACCCGTTTGAACAACAGGGTTATCGATATACGGACATCTGCTAACCAAGGGATTTTCCGTATTCAGAGTCAAGTTGGGAATGTAAGTTTTTGTTCCCTTGGTCCATGGATAATTCATAATTGGTATATTGTCATTATTTGTGCAATACAGCTTATCCTCCTCTGGTGGTCTGTGCTAGCCCTTTTATTATTAATGCAGATTTTTTTATTTGGTTAAAATTTGATTGTAGTGAGAGGGCAAATGTAATCTTAGAGATCCTTTACATGAACTTAATTGCATGCTGGAGATGCTAATTAAATTTTCAGTTCATTGCGTAAGGTTTGCAGTGTGGCTTATGTTTCTGAGCTGATCATTCAGTTCTTTAAATGAATGCAATCTTTGTGCAGTTATTCAGACAATTCTTGTTATCCGAGGATTTTGTTGAGATTCACACGCCAAAACTGATAGCTGGTTCAAGTGAAGGTGGTTCTGCTGTGTTTAAGTTGGACTACAAAGGCCAACCAGCATGTCTAGCCCAGTCTCCTCAGCTTCACAAGCAAATGTCAATTTGTGGTGATTTCGGGCGGGTTTTTGAGACTGGTCCAGTTTTTAGAGCAGAGGACTCGTACACTCATAGGCATTTATGTGAGTTTACAGGTCTTGATGTTGAAATGGAGATTAAGAAGCATTATTCCGAGGTAAAGTTGGGAGTTATTTTGTTGGTTGATCTTCATGAGCACCTGATGCAGCTAATGGATCATGTTTCACTGAGAATTTTGAGTCTGTTAATGCAGGTGATGGATATTGTGGACCGCTTATTTGTCACAATTTTTGATGGTTTAAATGAGAGGTGCAGGAAGGAACTTGAAGCTGTGGGGAAGCAGTATCCATTTGAGCCTCTGAAGGTCATTATTTATTATGAGTTTTATGTACTTGAATTTATGTTATCATTTTTTTTTAAAGGAAGGTCTAAGTCAATTCCTTATATATTGGACCCCACCCCCATTCTAAATTAAACATATCTGCAAACATTGATTTTCTTATGATTGATGATACGAGATAGTAGATACAGATATGAATGACTTTTCGGGCTAAGCTAAACTATGTTATGTAGTTATTTGCTGCCTTTCGCATGTGTTTTCTTTGAATTCCACCTGTAACCTCTTGCAAGTTGCTTCCAATGCAAGAGTTAAGACAACTAGGCTATCCTTTGAGGATTGAAATTTATGTTTTCATAATTGAATTTGAAGTGCTTGTATTTTCAAATCTATGCGTTTGTAGTAAGATGTATTTGGAATATAGAAAATTATATCACTTCAGTGGTATTTGGAATATAGAAAATTATATCACTTCAGTGTCTTTCTTGTATTGAATCTGATTGTTGGCATTTACTAAATGTTGCAGTACAAGCCAAAAACTCTTCGTCTTACATTTGAAGAAGGGATCCAAATGCTCAAGGTAACATAATTTTCTGCTCCCTTAAATTAATGTTTCATGAACAAAAATGTTTTTGTTTGGTTTGGTTTGTTTTGATTAATATATTATACAATAACAATATTGAAAAGGGCACAAAATACGAAGCAATAGGCAACGTGAAGAAACTTTTATATAAATAGTTGCTTCTCTATTCTCATGAATGGAAGGTTTCCATTGTTTATTATTATTTTCTTCTGATTGTGTGTTTTGCCCAAGTGTTCAGGATGCTGGAGTGGAAATTGATCCACTTGGGGACTTAAATACAGAATCAGAGAGGAAGTTGGGCCAACTAGTTTTGGAGAAGTAATTCAATTTTTCCTGATTTTTCTTCTCTATTTGTGTTCTTTTGTTTTATCTTCTCCTCTCCTTGTATACTTCTAATTTTTGAAGCTCCGAATTTGAATGTATTTCATACATATGCTGTATGAAGCTTCAAACTTTGAAAACTAAGGAGCCTCATTGCTCTTGGCTTGAATCAAGATTTTGTTTTTTGAGTTCTAAATTTCTCTATATAACATAAATGATTGAACTGAATGTTGCTTCCTATTTTAGGTATGGCACCGAATTCTATATACTCCACCGCTATCCTTTGGCTGTTAGGCCATTCTATACCATGCCCTGTCACGATAACGCTCTTTATAGCAACTCCTTTGATGTCTTTATTCGAGGTAACGGATGATGCTGAATTATTTTTTCTTCATTTTCGATTCTTAGATACTTGAATTTCTGTGTTGTCTTCGTCAAATCTTGATCTATTTATGTTTTATAACAATAAGAAATGATTTTCCATTTGGAGATCAAGTTTTACTATCATGATAATAATTGTAATGTCTTGCTGTTTTTATTTTTTACCTCTTACAATTTTGATAGAGGAATGTTGTTTTCCAATAAGTTGCTCCGTTAGATGGATATGTTACCAGAAAAAAGAAAATTTATTGAAGGAAACCTGGAATGGTCTTCATGTTTTATAGAAGAGAATGTGATTTACAATTTGTCATTTCTCTGGCTTGAGTAGTTTACCACTGGTTGAATGTTGTGATAGGTTGATGGTTTGATAAAGATACCGTAATAGTCCCTGTGTGAAGAATTCTCTGTTTAGTTTTATTGTTGTATTAATTACAAACCCTCATCTGTCATTGGATGAAAATATTGACTTGAATTTATGCATCTTTTTCTGTCCTTAAGGTGAGGAGATAATTTCAGGAGCTCAACGTGTTCATATACCAGAGTTATTGGCAGAGCGTGCACTGGCATGTGGCATTGAAGTCAAGACAATATCAACATATATTGATTCTTTCAGGTATTGTTACATTGATTTTATTCGATAGATCTTGTAGTTAGAAGCCATTAACGAGCGTATAAGGTTAAGGACACGTCAGCTGAATGCCTATAAGGTATTGTTTTACTAATTTTTTTGGAGTGATTTTGTGGTAAAGAGCTCCCCCTGGTTGAAGAAGTTGATCTTACTGTTATCAGTTCCAACTTCAGGGAGTAGGAATCAATTTGTAGCTTTTGATGTTGCATAAACATTTCCTAAAACTGTTAACCTAATGCCAAGATTGGTCCCTTTTCAGATATGGTGCACCTCCTCATGGCGGATTTGGTGTGGGATTGGAGCGTGTGGTGATGCTTTTCTGTGGTCTCAACAACATTCGCAAAACATCGCTTTACCCACGTGACCCTCTTAGGATTACCCCATAATAAGGTCTGCTTCAGCAGTGGTTTTTCGTGTTTTTCCTTTTGCTATTTTCACTGTTTTTCGTATTTTTAAAAATGCAATTCACAAGTGGATTGGCCTGTTTGCACACACACTAGCATGTGCCAGTAATTTTGCTTATCCGCATGCGATGGATAAATCATATAGAAATGTTGTACCATGGGGGTTTGATCTTGTAGTGATACCATAACTAATAAATTTCTCTTTGTTTATTCGTTTTGGGTTGTTTAGTGTACTAGACGTTTCATTTGTCCGTGAAAATAATTCGTCACACCATTTTTAGTGTTGGTAACTGGTAAGCATTTTGGTTCGGTTCCG
Organism: Zanthoxylum bungeanum; assembly: GCA_019454045.1. Taxonomy (NCBI): domain Eukaryota; kingdom Viridiplantae; phylum Streptophyta; class Magnoliopsida; order Sapindales; family Rutaceae; genus Zanthoxylum; species Zanthoxylum bungeanum. The sequence continues at coordinate 12,351 of SKCR01034588.1, forward strand.
GTGTAAATAAGCGCTCAAATTTTTCAAGGGTCATGCAACTGCTGAGAGTTTATTTTAGTGAGTAGAATAATTGTAATGATACTGTCATATCACTCGTACAACTGAACCATCATCATTTAATTTTCTTTTGAAAATCCATTTGCTGTCATTTGGTTATGACCCATATGATTGGGCTACCAACTTCCAAGTTTGATTTGACATTATAGAAATCATTTTATCATTGATTGGTTCTTTCTAAAAGACAGAGACAGCATCACGAGAAGATATAACTTATGTATCAGTGATATGATCATTATCATCGTTAAGTTTTAGAGAAGTGATACATATACATACACGTATCTCGAAAATAACTACACATCTCTCATTGTAGTTACAGTGATCGCTACAGATATCGATTTTGAATTTCGTTGTTAAAATATTACACATTAAAGTGATGAATAAAATGACCAATAAAAGTATTGATATGGTGCTAGTCAAATGTTACCGGTTGGCAGCGAATTACCTAAGTCGCATTACGAGGCAAAAAAATATATATTATGTGATCTAGGAATGAGGTATGAATCCATTGATGCTTGTAAGTATGGCTGTGTATTATTTTGTGCCAAGTATGAATCACTTGAATATTGTCTGATGTGTGCTGAAATCGATACAAAATCTGTAGTCTTGGGAAGAAAGTACCTCAGAAGATATTATGATATTTCCCATTAACACCCAGGCTGCAGAGGTTGTTCATGTCACGACACAGCGATCGACATGAGGTGGCATCACGAAAAGAGGGTCGGTGCGAAGGGCATACTTAGACATTCTGCGGATGGAACCGAGTGAAAGGAATTTGATGATATGTATCTCTGTTTCACCGAGGACCCTCGTAATGTCGAGTTAGGCCTCGCCTCCGTTGGTTTTAACCCTTTTGGGAATATGTATAATTCTTACAGCATGTGGCCTGTAATTATTATTCCATATAACTTACCTCTATGGAAATATATGAAAGATCCATTCATATTTATGTCATTACTTATCCCTGGTCCACGTTCCCCTGATAAAGATATGAATATTTACTTGAGACCATTAATCATGACTAATTTAGTTAATATATGTATATGTATTATTTGTTGTTGAAATTAGAAATCTATTCAATAATTAATAGATGGGTAATTATATTTGGAGATATTAAAGTTCATGTATACTTATTATTATTACCCTTTAGCGTCGATTCTGGATATTCAAAGCTAAAAGTGAGTCTTTAGCGTCGAATAAATTATTCGACGCTAAAAGTGAATCTTTGGCATCGAATTAATTATTCGATGTTAAAAGTTAAAAAAAAATCATTTTTCCTGAAAAATTTCCCTAAATTTTCATCAACCGCCAAAGTTTTAGCGTCAGATTTATTTCGACGCCAAAACCTTAATATTTCAACGCAAAAAGGGTTATTAAAATCCTCAAATCGTTTACCATTCTCTCTCGCTTTCTGATTTTTCTTTCTTTTTCTCTAGTTCTATTTTCTTTCCCACTCTCTAGTAAGTCTTCATGTCTATTTGTTGGAATTTGCATGATATTATTATGGTTTGGATGATTGTTCTTGGTGGAGTTGGGTTGCTTGTATGGTTTGGATGTGAAGTTAGGTTTTAAATGTAAATATCTAGTTTTGTAATTGGTTTGTGTATATGATTTCATGGCTAATGGTAGCTTAGATAGTTTCTTAAGGGTGTTGTTTCTGGGCTTCTATACTTACATGAAGGGTATGAACAAGTAATGATTCATAGAGATATTAAGGCAAATAATGTGTTACTAGCGTTGAAGTGAATTAAATGGAAAGTTGGGTGATTTTGGTCTTGCACCAGAGCTGTCCAGATTGTGTTTCTACACATTATGAGTTCGAGTCTTTCGATTGTGTTTGTGATATTTTTTAAGAAAGTGTCATTGGTTGGTTTTTCTATTCAATTTCCGATTTTGTAATTGGTTTTGTAATTGGCTTGCTTCATTCGGTTTTGTAATTTTTTTATGAGTATATATCTCAATGTTTATTGTAATCGAGCAGGCTTACTGCTGCTGTTGCAACAGCACCAGCAGACTTGCTGTTGTTCTGTGTGTGCATATGTGCATGCACATGTACACACATATGGAAAAATATGTGTGTGCATGTGCATGTATTTGCAATGTTTATTTGTCATTTGATTATATGCTTATGAAATTGATTATATGAAAATTCTAACTTTAAATAAAAATTTGATAGTTGCGGTGAAAATTTTGGTTTCTTATTTTGCAGATGGCACCAGCTTCTCACAAACGCGCTTATTCAACTTCATCTACATCTGCAAGGACACATGATGCTCCTGGGATCTCTGCTAGCACAAGTGACTCGAGTACAGTGAAGCCTCAAGGAAGCAGCTGTGGCCTGGCGTTGGTAAAACACGTTAAGGCCCACGATTGTGTCTGGATATAGATATTGGATGATGGAGAAAGACAAATCGGACAATATTCTTCATTGTTTACCAATGCCATAGGTGTTGCTGCTCGGTTTGAAGCTCGCCAAATCTACGTTTCGTGGAGAAGGATCTCGTGGGAGAAGAAAATCAACCAGCTTCTCCCAACATTTCTTGTGAGCAAACTTATAGTATTGAGTTTTCTTTTTCTTTTTTCTATTTTCGTTAAGTTAATATTTTATATTTAATTTCTACTTGGTTTCTAACCCTGCAGGAGTGGTTCAACGTGGACTTGAACAAACCAAACATCTTGAAGTATCTCGACCACCACATAGGGAAGAGTTATATGGATTTTAGGCCAAAAATCCTGAAACCGATATTCGACGAACATGGGGCTTTGGATGCTCCACAGCACAAGCCTGATTATATAGGTGAGCAAGACTGGACATTCTTATGTAAGCTTTGGTCGAGTGAGAAACACAAGGTAATTTTTAAAATAATACGAAACTGATAATTCTCCGTATTTTTGTTACTTATAATGTTGTTAATGATGGAGTTGGTGCTTGGAGTGCCAATCCGAATTGTATATTTTATTATTTATTAATAAAATAACTACATTTTTCATTTCATACTTTATAATGGTATTGTCATTACGCGTATTAAATTGATGTATAAATATGCTAAGAATGACATCGACCTTAGAATAGTTTTGACACTAGGTGTAAACTATTCTTAAAATAAATATTCCTAGTCTTTGGTTTTGGAATACGGTCGAATTCCTATAACCTAGAAAACTAGCACATGTCGTATATTGGAATTGGAGTTCCAATAGTTAAATCCGATGTACCATGAGTTTTGGAAACTCATATAGATATTTGGGTATTCATTGAAGCAAATACTGAATGACTCATAAGTGATTCCTAATAGTTTAAAATACACACCACCGTCAATAGGAATCTCCTCGAGTCGAGTAGCATATATAATCCTTTGATTATAGGATAACATTGATTTTGTGTGAGATCCTCCACACTTTGATGCCATGTATGTCAAAAATCTTTCATGGTCTGGCCTGTAGATGTTCGTTGGGTATAGACCAATGCACTCAGTAATCAAGCGCGAAGCAAGATAGGATCCGTCGGCTCGTATGTGTACCATAAGGGGTTTAGGCATCCATGTGAGTGAGTCACGATTCTTAAATACTTTGGCCAAAGCCGATCACTTAGGGTGGATCGCATAAGTTGTAGGAAATCGTGGACATGTTGACATGAGATGTGCACCTTGGAAATTTGACAGTGTATTCTATGTTTCCTAAGCACAACTCGGATAGCCTGCGACAGAGGGATTTTTAAACATATGTGATGACCTTAACTTGTATAGTTCAGAAAGGTCATTTGTGTTCTTCGCGAATTTGGAGGTAGCCGAATTACATACATATTAGCTAGGCTTATATGACGAACTTGTCTGAACTTAAAGAGTCCCAATATGAACTGTACTCGTTGAGCACTTGGGTAGCCGATTAATTTTGATAAAAGATAATATTCGATATTATAATTATCAACTAAGATAATCAAGTGTTATTGGATAACATTGATTATTTACTTTGACCTAATTGGATTAATTCAATAATTACACAAGGGCTTAATTGTAAAATCATAATTATCTCTACCATTTGAGAATATTATGGTAATTGTAAGTATGTAATAATATGTGGTTTTGGCTTGATTTAATTGGATTAAATCAAAGTGGCAAATATTTAACTAATCCATTTCTTAATCATTGGCTTGATTTAATTGGATTAAATTAAAGTGGGAGACAAAAGAGATTAGTCCACCTAATTATACATATTTGGACAAATTAGATTAAGCCCACTTAAAAGTTGATTACAACTTTTATTAATTAAAAATTGCCTAAGTTTTGCTATAAATAGCAAGCTTTGGTTTTAATTACAAGTACAAAAAACAAGCAAATTCTTAGAGAGATTAGCCTAAGTTAGAGAAGTGTTTAGAGAAGCTTGTGAGGTCTCTACAATATTTCATCTAGGAGAAATCAAGATTGGATCTTGAAGTGAAGCTTGCTAGCATTGGAAATCAAGGTTGGATCTTGAGTCAAACTTGCACACCTTGTAGGTTCTCCAACAATTTCAGCAAAAGAGAAGTAGATTGGATCTTGCATCAAACTTACTAGGTAATGTTTGATCTTCTCCTAATCTATCTTCTCATAAGCTATGTTCATTGTGTAATTCCAACAATTTTGTTTTCGTTCGTTCGGGATTTTCCAGCTCCGATTCAGTCCCGGTTTTTTCCTATACACTCGTAATGGAATATAGTATTTCATTAAATATTTTGAAATTACACCTATACTTGATATCCATAGGTTAGACCCATTTTCGCTGTCCGGGGCACCGATCCGACACTAGGGGTTCCACAACTTCCCCAACAGTTAAATGCAGAATAAATGTCACACAAACGCAATGAATCGCAGTCACCTATGTTTCAACCATCATGGAGGCTCTAAACCATATTCCTAATACCGTGTCGAGCATTCTGAGGTAAATATACCATAAATTATTTTTTAACATTTCATTAATTTTACTAATAATAACCACCATTTTATGTTTTTTTTCTAGAATAGGACGAGTGAGGTGCAGTCATTTCCGGAGTTTCCGAGTGACGCACTACAATGAGAAGAAGAAATAGATCAATGAAGAAGTCGAACGCTGCTACGTAAGTTTAAGTTTTTAAAATAAACTAAATTTAATTTTAAATTATAACATCCCCCTCCAGAAGATGCTACCGGCAGGGAATTGGTCGTACTATCCCCCTGAGCCTTTGACTTTCCAACTATGAATAACACTGACACTCTTTTCTCAAACATAATCTCATATATGGGACCATTGCCCAAATCCACTATATAGAATACAAAATAGTACACACAATTGAATACTCAAGATCACATTTCTTAACAACTCTATACACGAATAGTTATAACACAACTTTACTATATAAATATCTGGAAATTGACTTTACTTTACTTGACTGAACTCTATCTCAGACTTGACTTGGTGGAACCAATACCCTAATAACTGCCATCAATATCCATCCTCTCGAGCTCGTCCTCCAGGTGACCTGCAAAATACGGAAGCAGGAGTTAGGGGATTAGATTATTTGAACCACATAGTGAGTGGACAGTTTTAAACGGTAACTGAAATACTTATAAAAATATTTTTTTCTATAATCGAAAATATTTCTGGAAAAACTGAACCTTTCTGAAAGCTCTTTGTAGGCACTGCATTTTTGCATATAAGTCCCTATGATGAGTCTCATTTGGAGACACTACCTTTTAAGTCACGGAGGTCACGGAAAACGGACATCGGAAGGGGAAATTCAGAATAAACAAGGTTCACTATTTTCGTTCGTGCTGCGTTCGTGTATACGTTCGAATGCCAAACAGAATGCGGGCGTTCGTGCCGCGTTCGAGGAAGCGTTCGAACGGTGTCGGTAATTCTGGTTTTGCTGCTAGCCTCACATCAAGCCTAATTCGCCCAAGCCTTGGCCCACACGCCCAAGCCACTTAAAACACATATTAAACACATGGTGAAATCAAAACAAATCTAAAAATCACATACCAATTAAAAAGATGTCATGCCTAATTAAAATCAATTATAACAAATTAAAATATTGACTTCCTAATCTAAACCAAATTTGTCCCCCCTCAATCTTTGACTTTCCTTGCTCAACACCAAATCAAATCCCTTCCTTGTGAGACAAGGTGAAGCCCTAGCCTTTCTCTATATAAAAAACCCATAACCAAGACATGCACTCCCCTAGCTCATTCATACAAGAAAAGCCTCTCCTAGCTCATACACACAACTCACACGAAAATCACAACACACACAAGAAACACCCAAGCTATAGACACAACTCTCCCTCACTCTCAATAACCGAAGTTCACAAACCAAAGAACCCTCTTTGCCTTGACCAAAACACATCCTGAACATCCCCTTTACCTCATCAAAACAGCCCCCGAACCACACCAAAACACCACCGAAAATCACACCAAAAACAGTAGCCAAAACATCCCAAGAACAGTAACTAAAATACAGCAGCAGAACAGTAGCAAAACGGCAGCGAATCGGAGTCAAAAGCAGCAGCAAAAGATGGAGAACGACGACTCAAAACAGTAAGACAACGAACGAGACCAGTGAACCAGTGAACCGGAAGAGTTGCGGAGCATCCACCCTTCCGACGATCGTGTACCGTACATCCGAGAGGTGATTTAAAAGGTTAGACCTGAGGGCACTTTTCTCATTAGTTTGTATTCGTCTTTTGATTGTTTATTGAATTCTATTCGCATGAGAGTCATTTGTGGATGCATGTTGTGGCTTGAATGAAATGGAAAATGTGTCGCCTCTTGTGGTATATAGGATGGAAACCCGGACATAAATTTCATAGCCGATTCCGAATGGACGGTAGTATGATCTGTACTCGGGATACAACTCCACGTACCACTTGAGTAAACGGCACATTCTTTTGTTTTATGTTGCTTTGATTTATTTATTTTTTGTTATTTGAATTATGCATGTTACTTTTGTATGTATGAAACAATCGAGCGCATGGGCTTAGTAAGTCGGATTAAAGGTCCCCTATTTGGAGGGGTTAAAATCCTTTACCACAATGCTTTGCCGCACCGGTTGATGTGTGTTCGGTTGGATATAAGATATGTTCAATCGATATACTAAGTTTGATATGATTGTCTTTATTCTTGTATGCATCATGTGATCGAGCGTATGTGCTTAGTAAGTGCGATGAAAGGTCCTCTAATTGAAGAGGTTAAAATCCTTTACCATGATGCTTTGCCGCACCGATTAACGTATATTCAGTTGAATGTAAGATGTGTTCAATCGGGTACATGAAGTCTAAGGTTATTTTCTTTTTTTTTATATGCATTAAGATAAGCGCATGGGCTTAGTAAGTGCGATGAAATGTCCTCTAATTGAAGAGGTTAAAATCCTTCGCCACGATGCTTCGCCTCGCTTCGTATTTCGCTATTTGCTTTTTTATGTATGTATTGCGTCACATTTTATGCATCAGGTCTGTTCCCGTTCGAACGCGTTATCGAACGCTATACGAACGCGAACCTTCTGTTTCCCGTTCGAACGTTTTTTACAAACGCTACTCGAACGCGCATGCATTTTATTTCATCAGGTCTGGATCCGTTCGAACGCGTTATCAAACGCTACATGAACGCGAACCTTCTGTTTACCGTTCGAACGCGTTTACGAACGCTACACACAACCACGCGGCACACACTGAACTGAGTCTGTCTCATCATATTTCATGCACAACTGCCTTTTAGGTGATCTCCCTTGCATTATGTAGCCAATCATATTATTTGTATTCCTGCATTTATCCATTCATGTGTTCTTGGGATGATATTCGAGCATGATTAGGCTATTAGCATGTTATTTGGTTAATATGTTCATGAGATAGTACTCAAGCATGATTAGGTTGTTCTTAGTTTTCCCTATCATATGATTGAGAAATGTTCATGAGATTGCCATGTGATGTTGCATGTTGTGATGAACTTGTTGATGTATGCATGTGAATTTAGAAGCATGATACTCTTGGAAATAAATGTTACTTAAACTTGATTAAATTATTACATAAATCCTTTCATTACAAGTGACATAAGTAAGGGACCATTCCGAACCCAACGGTTTGAGGTCTTCCCTTGCGAGGGGTGAGTGCAGCCTTAAATCTCATTCTCCTGGTTCACACCAGGTGGCGACTCCATTATTCTCCGGTTTAGTCCCCCGTGGCTACTCCGTACTCCCAACCGGGCCGCGAGCCCGGGACAGCATGCGTCGCCCCAGATCCTGTGTTCCCACAGTCTGGCGACTCCACTAGGGATAGAGAATCGGCCCCGAAATATTGTCTTGTAATGTTTGGATTTATGTTCTAATTGACCGTGTCTATAGTGGATAAAATGAGGGTTTAATCAAGGGCATCTTGAGGCTAGGTAATGGTTTGGTGTCTTTCTTCATTCACTACCTTCCTAGAAGGAAAAGCTGTGAAGGCACCTATATGGCCATCTACCCTTAGCCTATTGTGATGGACTAATTTGGAGGACTCGTTGTTTATTCCTGTCACCAAGCGATAAGAGCCTAAGAGGCTAGGGTACTTAAGAGAGCCTCGCTCCACCCTCCCTCTGGGGAATCTACAACGGGAAATCCATTTGACAGTCAGTCACACACCATAGCTCATTGGCACGTACCTTAGTGTATAAAAAAGGGTGCGCTCACTTGGTCGCTCGAACCCTTGATTGGGGAGACCTAATTGTGGGCCATCATTCGCCGATGAGAGCCTTTGTCTACACTCTTGTGAACCTACCCATAGACCGGGGTTGTACGGTTAAAGTAACAATTATTTCCTTGAGTATGTGCTTGTGGACCATCCTCATTTGGATGCAGTTGGACCATTGTCAGAAATGCGGACTTGCTGGGCCAATTAAACTGGGACGAGTTCGTACCTTATGACCATTGGGCCCAAAGCTTCTGAAATGTTGGTGGGCCATTCTGTAGAAATTATTGTTTTATGTTTGCATTATCTTTCTTTTATGCTTGTGTTTGGGAACATCGCCGTTTGGATCCATTTGGACCATTTGTCATGGGATATGGGCTTGTTGGGCCATTTAAACTGGGACAAGAACGTATTTTATGACGATTGGGCCAAAGGCTTCTAAGTGTTGATGGGTCACTTTGTGCTTGTGTTCGGAACATTACCATTTGGATTTAGTTGGGCTCCTTGCCATGAGATGTGAACTTGTTGGGCCATTTAAACTGGGACGAGTTCACTCATATGACAGTTAGCCCAAAAGCTTCTAAAATGATAAAGGGCCGATTTGTTTGAAAATTTTAGTTGATTTAGTATGTTATATATGTTACATGCATCTCATGCACCCCATGCATACATACATCATGCTAACCCTTGTGTTCTAAAAGCCATCAAAAGATTCCCGTTGGGTTAGGGAAGATGGAAGACTCACCAAAAGACCGGTAACAGATATGAGTACATCCGATAATGAGGTATCCCGGATAGATCAGTTGGAAAATGGTTTCGCCAAGATTACCGAACAGTTGCAAGCCATGACCACTGCCATGACAAATATGGCTGTATCCCGTGCTGGGGGGAATTCTGAGAATGTGAGGCATGAGGAGCCTTCGAATGGGTTGGGGAATGATGTCCCCACTTTTGATGATGACATGGCAGAGTATGCAACAGGCAGAGTGATTGGGTCTCAGGCAGAATTTCAGAAGCTTCGGGATCAGGTTGAAACAGTTACCCGCAAAATGAGGGGTAAGAATGAGGATTTGCTAGATTGTGAGGCAATGACCTTCGGAGAACAGCTGCCAGCTCAGTTTAAAATGCCCGACATGGCCAAGTTTAATGGGAATGGAGACCCGAGAGTCCATCTGCAGCAATATGTCTCAGTCATTAGTTCAATGGGCCTATCACAGCGCCAAGTCCAAAAGATGTTTGGGATGTCACTCGAGGGGCACCTGTGTTTGGTATCATAGCCTTAAGAAGAAGGTTAAGGAAGATTGGAAGGAACTAGCTGATGCTTTTCTGAAGCAGTATGTTACAGACTTAGAAATTGACTTGTCACTCCGTGATTTGGAGAACACTAAGCAGAAGCCAGAGGAAAGTTTTAAAGAGTATGTAGATCGCTGGAGAAGCCAGCTTTTGAAAATGCAGACTCGGCCTTCAGAGAAAGACCAAATTAAGATGATTATCAAGGGCACCAAGCCCTCTATTTATGGTAAGCTGAGGAGGATGACTTCGATGATTTCTGATTTTCGACAGTTGAGGGAAACTGTCATGGATATTGAAGAGGAGGCTGAAAACAGAAAGTTTTATGGCCAGAATAAAAGAACTTTTGGGGGGCCTTCTGAGACAAAGCCCGCTACTGCCGAAGTCGCTGCCATCAGAAACAGGCAATTCTCCAACCTTGGTAGACCTTTGTCGAAGGTGTTTGTAAAGTTGCAGGGACAAGGACTCTTGAAACCATTAGAAGGCAAGCAACTTCTACACCCCCCACCGCCACACATAAATATGAACCTTTATTGTCACTTCCACCAGCTACATGGCCATGACACCGACAACTGCACCCGCCTCAGGCATGAAATTCAAGATCTCATAGATTCCCATAAAATACCCAACCCATGAAAAGAACGACCCAACACACACAGAACCCTCAACCACCAAGCTTCTTACATGGATGACAGTGAAGAACCATAGGTCGAGGAAGAAGGCAGTGCTGCGGATGATGGAGCTGTTCCTCCTAGTCTATTTGATCCAGTTTTTTTAAAAGACATTGATTTTGTTACTTGTTCGAACTCTTTTCCTCAACGATAATAAAGACGTTCATTCGCTGAATCTCTTCTGCAATATGAGTATATTTGAGAAAACATTCAACCTTGGTACTATGAAATTCAGTGATGTTTAGAACACGGGGAATCCTCGGAATAAGCAAGCTGAAAGGAAAGGATATCCATTCAGAAATTGGGAAATGGAGCAGTGAAACTATCAGACTTGAAGGGAATTAGTTCACCGAGCCGATCAACATAGACAGATTGAAGCAATGGTTTGCCTGAGGAAAAGAAGACTAAGCAGTCACCAAGAGATTTGACGGAAGACCTAACCCGACGGGATAAGAACATTCATACATGCATACACGTAACACATTTTGCATCCTTTCGTGTTTGTTCTGTTTTGTATTCACAGGTTTTGAAGAAGAAAAAAAAGTGGCAAAGACAAGCCAATCAGAAGCAGTAACAGTACAATGTCAGCAGTCTTCAGGAATGAATCACATGGGCGAGGCCCATATCAGCAGTATCAGTCTGGGGGCGAGGCCCATATCAGTAGCAGTTAGGGCCGAGGCCCACTTCAGCATCAGTTTTGGGGATGAGTCCCAGGGTCGAGGCCCACATCACTATCAGTTTTGGGGATGAGTCCTAGAGTTGAGGCCCATTGCATCACAAGCCAAGAATGGCAATCCAAGAATGGAGCAGAGTTCAAGAATGAACAAGTCGGGAATGGCACTCCAAGAATGTAAACACAGTTCGGGAATGAACAAGCCGGGAATGGCAATCCAAGAATAGAGCAGAGTTCAAGAATGAACAAGCCGAGAATGGCAATCCAAGAATGGAGCAGAGTTCAAGAATGAACAAGCCGAGAATGGCAATCCAAGAATGGAAACACAGTTCGGGAATGAACAAGCCGGGAATGGCACTCCAAGAATGTAAACACAGTTCGGGAATGAACAAGCCGGGAATGGCACTCCAAGAATGGATACACAGTTCGGGAATGAACAAGCCGGGAATGGAAATCCAAGAATAAAGCAGAGTTCAAGAATGGACAAGCAGAGAATGGCAATCCAAGAATGGAGCAGAGTTCAAGAATGAGCAAGCCGGGAATGGCACTCCAAGAATGGAAATACAGTTCAGGAATGAACAAGCTGGGAATGGCACTCCAAGAATGGAAGCACGGTTCGTGAATGAACCACCTCACAGTAACGGTTCGGGAATGGACCACCTTACAGTAACAGTTCGGGAATGGACACCTCACAATAACGGTTCGGGAATGGACCACCTCACAGTAACAGTTCAGGAATGGACATCTCACGGTAACGGTTCGGGAATGGACCACATCACAGCACGGTTCGGAAATGGACCGCTACCACAACAGATGCCGAAAATGGCGCCCTAAAATGGAGCACACATAGCAGACGCCGAAAATGGCACTCCAAAATGGAGCACTCACAACAGATGCCGAAAATGGCGCTCCAAAATGGAACACACAGCAAACGCCGAAAATGGCACTCCAAAAATGGAGCACCCACAACAGATGCCGAAAATGGCGTTCCAAAATGAAGCACCCACAACAGACGCCGAAAATGGCACTCCAAAATGGAGCACTCACAACAGATGCCGAAAATGGCGTTCCAAAATGGATCACACACAGCAAAGGTCGAAAATGGCGTTCCAAAATGGAACACACACAGCAAATGCCGGAAATGGCGCTCCAAAATGGAGCACACACACAAAAGATGTCGAAAATGGCGCTCTAAAAATGGAGCACGGTTCGGGAAAGAACCAGGGGTCGGAGCACCTCACCACCAAATCAACTCAACTCAACACATGGTAAGTCAAGTGGCAGCTGGCGAGCCAGGTAAGTGAAAATGCATTGCATAACTTTGATAGGATTGTCACTGTTACACATTACACAAGTCCCATCAAAGTGGGGGCGACTGTAGGCACTACATTTTTGCATATAAGTCCCTATGATGAGTATCATTTGGAGACACTACCTTTTAAGTCACGGAGGTCACGGAAAACGGACATCGAAAGGGGGAATTCAGAATAAACAAGGTTCATGTTTTCGTTCGTGCTGCGTTCGTGTATATGTTCGAACGCCAAACAGATTGCGGGCGTTCGTGCCGCGTTCGAGGAAGCGTTCGAACGGTGTCGGTAATTCTGGTTTTGCTGCTAGCCTCACATCAAGCCTAATTCGCCCAAGCCTTGGCCCACACGCCCAAGCCACTTAAAACACATATTTAACACATGGTGAAATCAAAACAAATCTAAAAATCACATACCAAATTAAAAAGATGTCATGCCTAATTAAAATCAATTATAACAAATTAAAGATATTGACTTCCTAATCTAAACCAAATTTGTCCCCCCTCAATCTTTGACTTTCCTTGCTCAACACTAAATCAAATCCCTTCCTTGTGAGACAAGGTGAAGCCCTAGCCTTTCTCTATATAAACAACCCCTAACCAAGACATGCACTCCCCTAGCTCATTCATACAAGAAAAGCCTCTCCTAGCTCATAGACACAACTCACACAAAAATCACAACACACACAAGAAACACCCAAGCTATAGACACAACTCTCCCTCACTCTCAATAACCGAAGATCACAAACCAAAGAACCGTCATTGCCTTGACCAAAACACATCCCGAACATCCCCTTTACCTCATCAAAACATCCCCCGAACCACACCAAAACACCACCGAAAATCACACCAAAAACAGTAGCCAAAACATCCCAAGAACAGTAACTAAAATACAGCAGCAGAATAGTAGCAAAACGGCAGCGAATCGGAGTCAAAAGCAGCAGCAAAAGATGGAGAACGACGACTCAAAACAGTAAGACAACGAACGAGACCAGTGAACCGGAAGAGTTGCGGAGCATCCACCCTTCCGACGATCGTGTACCGTACATCCGAGAGGTGATTTAAAAGGTTAGACCTGAGGGCACTTTTCTCATTAGTTTGTATTCGTCTTTTGATTGTTTATTGAATTCTATTCGCATGAGAGTCGTTTGTGGATGCATGTTGTGGCTTGAATGAAATGGAAAATGTGTCGCCTCTTGTGATATATAGGATGGAAACCCGGACATAAATTTCATAGCCGATTCCGAATGGACGGTAGTATGATCTGTACTCGGGATACAACTCCACGTACCACTTGAGTAAACATCACATTCTTTTGTTTTATGTTGCTTTGATTTATTTATTTTTCGTTATTTGAATTCTGCATGTTACTTTTGTATGTATGATACAATCGAGCACATGGGCTTAGTAAGTCGGATTAAAGGTCCCCTATTTGGAGGGGTTAAAATCCTTTACCACAATGCTTTGCCGCGCCGGTTGATGTGTGTTCGGTTGGATATAAGATATGTTCAATCAGATATACTAAGTTTGATATGATTGTCTTTATTCTTGTATGCATGATGTGATCGAGCGCATGGGCTTAGTAAGTGCGATGAAAGGTCCTCTAATTGAAGAGGTTAAAATCCTTTACCATGATACTTTGCCGCACCGATTAACATATATTCGGTTTAATGTAAGATGTGTTCAATCGGGTACATGAAGTCTAAGGTTATTGTTTTTATTTTTTTATATGCATTAAGATAAGCGCATGGGCTTAGTAAGTGCGATGAAAGGTCCTCTAATTGAAGAGGTTAAAATCCTTCGCCACGATGCTTCGCCGCGCTTCGTATTTCGCTATTTGCTTTTTTATGTATGTATTGCGTCACATTTTGTGCATCAGGTCTGTTCCCGTTCGAACGCGTTATCGAACGCTATACGAACGTAAACCTTTTGTTTCCCGTTCGAACGCGTTTTATAAACGCTACTCGAATGCGCATGCATTTTGTTTCATCAGGTATGGATCCGTTCGAACACGTTATCAAACGCTACACGAACGCGAACCTTCTGTTTATTGTTCGAACATGTTTACGAACGCTACACGAACGCGCACACACTGAACTAAGTCTGTCTCATCATATTTCATGCATAACTGCCTTTTAGGTGATCTCCCTTGCTTATGTAGCCAATCATATTATTTGTATTCCTGCATTTATCCATTCGATGTGTTCTTGGGATGATATTCGAGCATGATTAGGCTATTAGCATGTTATTTGGTTAATATGTTCATGAGATAGTACTCAAGCATGATTAGGTTGTTCTTTGTTTTCCCTATCATATGATTGAGAAATGTTCATGAGATTGCCATGTGATGTTGCATGTTGTGATGAACTTGTTGATGTATGCATGTGAATTTAGAAGCATGATACTCTTGGAAATAAGTGTTACTTAAACTTGATTAAATTATTACATAAATCCTTTCATTACAAGTGACATAAGTAAGTGACCATTCTGAACCCAATGGTTTGAGGTCTTCCATTGCGAGGGGTGAGTGCCGGCCTTAAATCTCATTCTCCTGGTTCACACCAGGTGGCGACTCCATTATTCTCCGGTTTAGTCCCCCGTGGCTACTCCGTACTCCCAACCGGGCCGCGAGCCCTGGACAGCATGCGTCGCCCCAGATCCTGTGTTCCCACACTCTTCTCAAATCTCTTTTTCGGAAATTTTTTCTGGAAACTTCTTTCTTTCTAATAGACAACTCATTTTCATAAAACCGTTTCTCTGGAAAACTTTAATTATACTAGTCTTTCTGAAAATCACATCTCTGAAAATCTTATTTCTGAAAACCTGTTTTCTGAAAGTCTGTATCTGAATGTCTGTTGAAAAACCTGACGCATGGGGGCGTTACATATCGCCGTCCCCCCATACACCTAACTAGAGTCAGGTGTGCAAATCCATGACATTGGGGCATTACGTATCGCCATTCCTCAATACATGCCACTATCCTATCCATGAATCTATGGTCTAAGACGTTAAGTATCACCGTCCCCATAGCCTTGAAATATGGTGTTCTTGGGGCGTTACGTATCGCCGTCCCCCAAACCATAAATCTGGAGCCAGGGTGAGGATCTATGATACCCTCCAGACTCTGAATCTAGGATCTAGGGGCATCTATCATCCCTATACCTGAACTGTGTGTGCACACGATATCTGTAACTGTCAATTCCATATCTGAGTCAAGTTACATACTGATGTGGGTTTTTCCCTCATGCCTCCAAAAATCATAAAACTTAAGCTTTTGAAATCAAACTTTCTAAAACATCATTATTCATAAAACATATGTAATAAAACTTTGGATAACGCCCTATGTGCGGAAAAGTAAGTCTGATATCAAAACAATTAAATAAAATCAGTTTGAGAAAAAGGTCCACTCACAGATTCAGACTCTGGCTGGTATTATACTACTTCGTCGAAGGGAATTACGGTTCATGTCAATAATCTAGAATTGATAAACTCAATTAGTATACCAGTCATGTGTTGGGGTCAAATCAGGGAGACGCAGCGGAAGAAGCGTTGTTCGGGTGAAATCGTAGTTTAAAAATTTTAAAATTACGAATAAATTATTCAATATCAAATATTAATAATTCATTCATATTTCACCTAAACATATTTATTCGATATCATATAACGACATAAATAATATAGAAACACCGTGAAACTTTTACGAAATGTTTTTTTTTCGTAAAATAGTAAAAAACGCGTTTCCGGCCGAACCGACCAACCAATGCTCATGGGGACTGCCCATGTCAGCCCCAAAAATATTTGGACAGTTCGTGGGCTGCCCGAACAGTGCCCGGTTCACTGTTTGGGCAGTCGTTACCCGGTAACGTCGTCTTTCACCATTTTCGCGTATTTTCACTCCGAAATAATTTCCGATAAATATTTTTCTTGGGAAATTAAAATAAACCAATTTATTCTAAACAATAAATAAATAAAAAACTGAATTTTTACCTGAAAGATCAGATTTATCATTAATTACCGTGAGACCCCTAAACTTTGTAAATTTTATATTTTAATCCTAAAATTATCAAATATAATTTTAGATGATTCTAAATAATTTCTAAAATGATTCTTAACATGTTCAAAATATGAAAACAGAATTTACAACTCAATCCAGAAACTTTTTCATAATTACCGAAATAACCCCTGAACTTTTATTAATTGCAATTTGGCCTAATTTGTTCAAAACACATCAAGATCAAATCCAATCAATCCCAAATTTAACATACATCAAATATGTTGGGGTTGATGCTCAGAGCGCCAATCCGGACCGTATTTATGTCTGACTCATGAATACGAACATCCCCTTATTCCATAATATTACTTATTTATGGTTGCACCTCTTATTTTTATTTACGTATTCGATCTGATTACGATTAGATTGAAACTAAATGTGGTTTAGTGATATGTATATATTAGACAAAGGCCCGATAATATAATGCAGTACACAGTTACAAAGTTAGTTTGTAATTGACATTGGGAAGTGTCACTGCTATATGTATATTATCAAACATAGATCCTGGTCAAGATTTGCTAACACGGGTCGGTTAGTCAAATCTGTTGAGACCAGTACATGTCGTATATCGAGACTTGGTCCGATGGTTTATCCCAATGAACCATGAGTCTGGGGAGACTCGTATAGACGTGTATGTGTTTATAGTGTATAAACACTGAACGGCTCACCGAACATTCTTAATGGATGGTACTCCAACGTCAATAAGAATCTTCTCGGGTTGAGTAGCATAGTGGTCCTTCGACTTGAGATACCACTGTAGATGTATGAGACATCCTCCACACTTAGATGGCAGTCACGTCACCGATCTATTTAGATCAGACCTCCGCCTGTTCGTTGGGTGTGGATCGATCCTCAAGATATCCTGTGTGTGTCAAGATAGGATCCGTCAGTTCTGTGTACAGAGCATAGATAGTCTATATATAATTAGCAGTCTGTTAAATCTGTGGCCACAGTATACATCGGAAGTAAGTTCCGAGTGTTATTTAAAGATTGCTAATAGATACGTCGACGAGATAATACCTATAGAGATTTGACGTTTACATCTATATCTCTGGGATTATCTGGATACCTGTGACGGAGGGATTTACGTATGCAATGACCTCGACCTGTATGATTCAGCTAGTTTATCCGTGATCGTCATAATCTACGGGTGGATAGATTATGGACATGAAATTGGATTTCGTGACGGATATACCTGAATCTAGAGAGTCTCAATAATGAAACATACTCGTAGAGCACTAGAGCAACATTTATGATAATGATGATTATTTATAAATCATTTAATCGTTAAACGAAAAATACATGCGAACGGGCCGAACCGTCATTTCTAATTAATGTGTATTTGTATTTAATATATGATATTATTAAATACACATTAATAAATAGTCAAATAAAGGTATTTGACATATATCATCAATATATGTATTTGAGATATTTAAGTAAATATAATACATATATTTGATATATTTGTATTTAATTAATTATTTAATTATTTAATTGTTAAATGATTAATATAATTAAAATATAAATATATCACCAAATGATAAAGTTAGGAAATGATTATAAATGTAAATGTTTGACTTTACATTAAAGGAAAAGGTTGTCAAATTGATTTTGACTTCTTAAGATATTTGTTCAAAATTGTTTGAAAAATAAAAATCTTTTTTCCTTTATTTCTTTATAATTTCGGCCAATACACTTAAATATAAGAGTTATATTTTTCTTAGTAGCATTTTTTGACTTAATATAAATATCTATAAAGTGTTATTTAGATATTTTATCAAGTTGATTTAATGAAATTCAAATGAAATTGAAATTAATATTTCTTGTATATGTCTTTGCCAATTCGGCCAAGGCCTTTGTGATGCAAGTATATATTGTTTTTCATTTCATTTGGTATCTAACCTAATACACTTTAACCAAAAACTCCATTAAAGGAAGGCAAAGAATGCTAGAGAGAAAAGAAAGAAAAATCAAGAAAAGCTTGGAAAATAGTAAGTATTTCCAACCTTCCATTAGATAGTAATTTGTTCCTCTTGTTGTGGGCAACATCTTGTGATGTTCTTGAGTTTTTCTATTCTTTATTCTTTGTGTTTTTGATGGATAAAAGTTTTGTGAAAGTGTTGAGCATGTATAATGGAGAAAGCTTGTGACTAGTGTAGTTACAAGTATTCTTTTATGGTTTTGGAAACATTGTTGCTAATCTAGAGTTGTTGACCCACTCTTAGATGACCTAGATTTGATCTTGAGTTGTTTCATTGGTTGAGACTTTGATGGATGGAAGAATCATGATTAAAGTAATTGATTTAACCAATTTGGTCTAATTTGTCCAATTTGAAGAAATTGAAAAATTAGGGTTCATGACCAATTCCAAATTTGGGGCTTTTCATTTATGTTGTGTATTTGGATGTCTATATGATGCATATAAAGTTTCATGTTGATTGGATTACATCTTGATGTGTTTTGAAGCATGAAATGACAAAGTGCACAAATTGGCACCTTTGGGAGGCATTCGGCCAAATGGATAAAATTTGGGGATTTGGTTGCTTTTGGTGTTTTGATGTTTTGAACATGCTATGTTCATCTTAGAAATGATTTAGAATCATTCAAAATTGATTAGATCAATTTCGGACTAAAATGGACAAAATACCAAGTGTAATGGCAATTCGGTAAATTCACTTAAATATGATTTATTGAATTTTATTTCATAATTTGATTATTGGATAATTAAATAAATATGTTTATTTAATTAATCCAAGAAAAAGTTTTGAAATCGGAAAATTTGATTTTCCACCGCTTCCGCTGCGTTACCGGATATTCCCCCTAAAACCCCTACAAAATATACATCAAATTATATCATATATATGAAAAGCCTCAAAATTGGAATAGGTTTAGAACCCTAATTTCATAAATTAGTCCAATTACATAATTTACATTAAATTGAATTAATTCAACACTTTAATCATTCAATTACAACACCAATCAAGTCTCACCATCATGAAATTAATCCAGAACAATTCTAGGTTAATTATTAATGGCTAATCAACTCTAGAATGTCAACTTTAATCTCTAATTAATCTATTAAGCTTAATTACACTAATAAGCTTATAAATTAATCATACATGCTTAACACCTTCAAACAAGCTTCCAACAAATTTAATTACAAACTAAAAAAGTAGAGACATCATCTTAACAACACAATTTGAAGTTAAGAATAATAGAAATAATTTCTATGTAGAAGAAAGTGTGACATAACTTACAAAATTCCAAATTTTGGCTTTCTTTTTCCTTTCTTTCTTCACCTTTGCTCTCAACTCACTTTGTAAAATTTTGTTAAACTTGTCTAAGTATGAAAAATGAAACAAAACAATTTTGTTTAACCAATTCCATCTTGGTCGAAATTCAAAGAAAAAAATAAATATCAAGTATTTAAATTTTGTTTGATTTTCATTAGTCCACATTTTACAATATTACAGTTAACACCGTATATTTAATAAAGTGAATAAAAAAGTGTTCCAATGAAACCATGCAATTTCCAACTTTGATAAAGCTAAAATCATTTAAAAGATATTTTGTTATTTAATTAACTTAATTATTTAACATTTAAATAATTAAATACAAATATCCTAATATATGTATTATATTTACTTTAAATATTGAAATACATATATATAAATGATATATATCAAATATCACAATTTGATATTTTATTAATGTGTATTTAAAAAAATCAAGTATTAAATACAAATACACATTAATGCGGAAATGACCGTTAGGTCCCGATTGCATGTATTTTTCGTTTAACCATTAAACGAGTTATAAATAATCAGTATTATTCATAACTGTTGCCCTAGTGCTGTATGCGTATATTTAATTAGTGAGACCCTCTAGATTCAGGCATATCCGACACAAAATCTAATTTCGTGTCCATAATTCACCCACCCGTAAATTATGACGACCACAGATAAATTCGCTGAATCATACAGGTCGAGGTCATTGCATACATATAATCCATCCGTCACATGTATCCGGATTATTCTAGAGATATAGATATAAACGTCAAATCTCTATAGGAATAATCCCGTCGACGTATCTATTAGCAATCTTTAAATAACATTCGGAACTCACTTCCGAAGTATACTATGGCCATACATTTAACAGATTGCTAATCACATATGGACTACCTATGCTCTGTACACAGAACTGACGGATCATTTCTTGATACTCATTGGATATCATGAGCATGAGTCCACACCCAACGAACAGGCGGAGGTCTGATCTAAAAAGATCGGTGACGTGACTGCCATCTAAGTGTGGAGGATAACTCATATATCCACAGTGGTATCTCAAGTCAAAGAATCATTATTCTACTCAACCCGAGAATATTCCTATTGACGTTGGTGTACCATCTATTAGGAAATCTTCGGTGAGTCGTTCAATGTTTATTAAATAAACACCTACAAGTCTATACGAGTCTCCCAAGACTCATGGTTCATTGGGATAAACTATGGGTGATCACGATTAAATTAAGGATATCAAAATAACTCGTAACAATTACGATTAAATTGATATCTCTAATCATACTTAATATAGTATTCATTATGCCATCATCCCATGATACATAAAATTGACTAGACATTCTAATCAATTTCTCATTCGACAAAGGAATCTTCCTTTACAAAAGATGAATATTATATACATCAGACACACTAACTGTCAAACAGTTATACTAACTGTCACACATATAGTTTCATTGTGTCCTTTATTAGATCATATCTAATGCACGACTTATGGGAGCATCTCTCCAGTCTCTTAGTTTTATATCATATAAAATTTTATATCGAATATAATAGAGACCACTCCCACTCTTTCATGGAGAAAATAAGACTCAGGTAAACCTTTTACCTCATAAACATCTCATTATTACATTAATAATGACAATGTCATTATGATGTAAAATACTAGAAAGAAATTTTTACTCTCCCACTAACCCTTCTATCTCATATGTATTCTCCATACTTTGATAAAATCTAAAAAATCTGATTGATATCAAAATTAGAAAATACAAATTTCCAGAAAGCTCATCCAAATCTACAATAGGCTTTATAAGCTAATATACTAAATTGTAATCTTAGCATAATACAAACTCCATGGCCATTCCAAAACGAACTCTTCAAACTAAGAAATCATAATGGATCTCTTATCTGAAAAAACCATTCAGAAATGCCACTTTGTATTCTTTAGCTAAAATATACAATTTAATATCATCATTAACCAACAGATCTTAAATTATTCAATTAGTGCGACTAGAGACAAGTTTCCTCAGAACCTACAATAGATTGCTGAGTATAGATTTTCTCACTGTCATACTATAAAGGTCAAACCTTTAATAAGCTCACTGTGTTTTAGCTGCGTAAACCATTTACACATATTATGAACGATTCATAATAAAACCTTAATAAAGTTCCAAACTTGATCGTAGTAAGCTATGAAAAATCTTAGATCTATGGTCTAATGCTAATTTCCGGAATCGATATCAAATATCGTTCCCACTATAAGTTATAGGATAATTTTCTTCGATAAGAAAACAACAGAACCATTAAGTATCACATACTTTGCGAATGATTCAGACATCCTATAACACTTATATGGAAGTAATAAAATGGTATTTTCATCTTATTAATTATGTAGTTCCATTTATAATTTATCACCGTATTTGACTTCAATAAGTCAAATATTTTCTACAATAGTCAACATCCAATGTTACACACTAAGTAATAAACAATTTTATTACTCGAGATCGTAGAAAAGATATTCTATCAAATAGAATGCAATATTCTATTAAATAAAATAAATGATAAACTTCTACTCGTACCTCCGAGGCGCAAGTAACATCAATTAAATAACAATTATACAAAAGATAGATTCAAATCTCAAATATTTTAAGATTCGAATTTTCTACTTATACACATCATATACGTAACTATAGAAACTAATGGAACATTAATTAAAATGACGAATTAGTGTTACTGGAGCATATCCCCAATATTATTGAAACTAATTCGGCAACTCTCAATATCAAACGAATCAAATCGCATAAGATTCGATTTCTTTCACTAACCAATTCCATCAATATGGAATCGTGGAAGAATTATATTGATGTAAGAATTATATTCTTCGAATAACTTTAGAAAAAATTGCCATAAATTCATATGTTTGATTGTATCAAACATCTTTGAACAATTCAAGGACTCACGATGAATTTTAAAGATACAATTTTTAAAACTTTAGATCGAATATCTTTGAACCAGTCAAAATATTCTATCCGCATTTCATCAGATATACGTAACTAAGTCATGACAGTTCATCGACTAAGTTACGAAAAAAAGAAAACTACCTTAAGTAATTTAAAATTCATTAAATTACATACATCCAATGTATCTGTTTAATAAATTTTCTGGTCCAATGGCAGTCATTGGTTAAATCAGATTTAGTCACCTTCCCGAATAAAATATACGTTAAATGGATAAAGATATTTGGTGTGATCTCATATTAGACCATCCTTTACCATATGGAATAAGCATCCAATATTTAAGTGATAAAATGTCATAAAAAAATGTTCTAAGTTATTGACCGGCGTAATCACACGCGTATAACGCAAGCGCACGTATCGTTCAAGTAGTATAAAAAGTATCGATCCCACGAGGACTTAACACTAAGCTATTAATTTATGAAGCCAAATTTTTACAAGTATCTAATGGATTGATTGTTTGATTGGGTAGCGAATTTAAAATTAAAACAAGTAAGAGAAATTGTGTGAAAGTAGATTGAGGAAAATTCAATATTAATAAACTATCCATGGTTGTGAATCATTCCAATATCATTTTAAAGATGAAGTGGTTATTTTACATTTGTGTAATAGTTTAGTTTACTAACCTGGAACACGAAATTCTGCAAAAGCCTCTGTCGATGGTCAGATGCAAATACCCAGTGTAACCCAATTAAACCATATATCTATGTCAACCAAGTTAAATGAATTCATTAAGATTAAGTTCCAATTGTGGCTACCCCCGCCCAACATGTATATGTCTATCCTGTAAGGAAATCTATTAAAGGGTTATCTATCCTCAAGGAAGATCATGGGCTATTAAGTCTAATGCTGAATCCTAAAATTCCTTCGTCAAGTTTATTTTAAGTTTACCAGATCAATCTTATTAGTGCCAGTTAACAAGAAGCATTAAGCTTAAGACTTAATAAGTAAACCTATATATTACCCAAACTATAAAATAACCCCTTATAAACCGGTGATATTGAAATTCACCACAATCCCAGATAACGGACTTAGTTACGACACATATCTAAGGCTAGTAAAAGCTTAAATAAAATAAAAGACATAAAGTAAATGCTGGAAATTAAATAAAGTAAATGCTGAAAAGTAAATGTAAAAGTACAATAAAAGAAAATGATGGGGGTTAAAGAATTCACTTTTATCACTATTATTTTAGATATCTCCTTTAAGATAATATATTAACTTTGTCTGATATTACCAACCAGCCATATAGGCGGTATCCTGATTAAGTCAAATTAATAATTAATTATCAACCAAACAATCAGGCGGTATCCTCATTAAGTTAGGTTAAAACCAATTTCAATAATTACCAACCGACCAATCAGGCGGTATCCTCATTAACTCAGGTTTTAACTAGTTTATATATTATAATTACCAACCGACCAATCAGGCGTAAAGTGTGCTTGCGTCGCGATGTTTCGTAGATCATGGACACGTAGCATGACTTTTTTCGAAGATGGTGACACGTGGCAGGGCTGGATTATTATCTCCATTATTGGCTCATCGTCCCGATGCGTGAAATTTGTCTTGCGTCGTGACACTGACGTCATCAGGTCGTAATCAATGACGTGTTCTGTCGACAGCATGTGATGGTGACACGTGTCCGGCGTACGTTAGCATGATTTGCTGTACTTTGACACGTGGTAGGCGCACGTTAGGAGATTCGGTGCACGTTAACAAACGGCGCATTTTAGCAAAACTTCTCTGATTGGTCTACGTGTCTGGGCGCACGTTAGCAGACTCTTGTGCACGTTAGCGGTCGCGACGCAGGCTGCGCGTCGCGATGCACAAATGATAGTTTTGCCCTTTTTGTCCATTTTCAATGTTTTGGCCCTGATTTGATTCCAGAGAGTCCTGAAACTTTATTTATCTACAAAATAGCACAAAACACATCAAAATATTCACAAAACTCAAGAAACTATACAAAATATTAGGTCAAATGAGTGGAAAATAGTGATACATTTACCACTCATCACACCCCCAAACCTAACTTTTTGCTAGTCCTCGAGCAAAACAACAAGATAAAATAACATAAACATCTTTAAAATAAAATTAAGCTAAGCCATTTTCATAGGGATCACAGTTGCATTTAGCGTATGCAACAAGCCTTTAAACCCATAGGTGTCCCTAGTGGACGAGTTATAGTCTCGTGAGGGCTTACAGCAACGATACCCACAAACGTCAATCTAAAACTAATGCACACAAAAGCAAAAAGACAAGAGAAAAGAGAATAAACAAGTTAGTGACTAAACATGTGAAACTTCTTATCCAAGTTAATAATTGTTTTCTTTCTTTCTAAATTACCGGATAAGTAAATTCTCCGATTATTTTTACCATTCTCCATATACACAGCCAACAAAATATTAATCAACTCATTTTTCCCACAATAGTCACAAGTGTAGTTGAGAAGAGAGTAATATTTTTGTCCTAAAGTTATATCAGAATTCACACATTTTTTAAGCAATGGAATATTTTTCTGATTTTTTTGATTTTTTTTAATTTATATACAATATCTTCCATCAATGTAGTGAGCTTTGAGCCAGTGACTCCCAAACCAGTTGGCTTTAGGGCACCAGATGTTAAGACACCTCTACGGACTTAATAACTCGGATTTCAGATATATATATTTTTCTAACATCTTCGATCCATGTAGCGAGCTTTGGGCCAGTGACTCCCAAACCAGTTGGTTTTAGGGCACTAGGTGTTAAAACACACTTATGGACTTAATAACTCAGATCTCAGACGTTTTTGTTGTTTTTTTTATTTATCACTTTTTTAGATGTTTCTTCCAATTAAACTATAGCACTGAATATTACAAACTTTTCAATTACAACTCATGTACGTATGTTACCATGTATGTTGATAATACCTGTCTACTGAGCATATGAAGATTCATTTAAATCAGTTTTATGGAGAATTCACAAATTAAATAATTCAAAAGGAAATAAACAAAAATTAACTTGTTTCGAAATAGGTTGAGATACGTCTCAGGAGTGGAAATTCCTTACACAGCTATCTCACACCAATTTCACCTGATTAATCAAATTAAAAACACAAAAATATAAAATATTTTTGTAATTTTTGTAAATTTTTTAATTTTTTGAATATTTTTGAAATTTTTTGACAAAAAATAAAAATAACATAAAAACAAGATACTAGTCAACTATTCCCCTCCCCCAAACCTAAATGAGACATTGTAACCAATGTCTTAAAAAGTAGAAGAAGAGTTTTAGAAGATAGTACCTCGTTAGCTGAAATTCTATATCTAAAAGGAAAATTACAGGTTAAGATCCAAATTTATCCGACGCTTTTTACCACGATCGTTATTGGACCAGTTTATCTTGGAAATGATAGGGTCAATTTGTGGTTCAAATGCTAAAATTTGGTCAATTAATTCATTGGCAGTTCTGGCAGTGAAGATAAGTTCTTTTACAGGTTTTGACACAAATCCATTTCTCCGGGCATCATCAAGAAACACAAAAAGAAAATCATAAAATCCATCAGCATTAAACAGTCCAATCGGTTTCTGGTGTATGTTCAAGTTTGCCCAAGATAACACTGTAAAAATTTCCTCCATCGTACCCAAGCCACATGGCAAAGCAATAAAAGCATCAGCACGGTTAATCATTTCTACCAGTCGTTCAGACATACCTGGCACGATCAGTTCCTCTCCATTTGATGGTCCTATAAGATTCGCCTCTGCCAAAGGTTTTGGGATGATTCCCAGAACTTGACTGCCTCCTTCCTGTATAGCCCTTGAAACGATCCCCATTAGTCCAGGATTGCCACCACCATTTACTAATTGCATATTCCTTTCAGCTATGACCCAATTCTTGTGTTGCTCCAACATATTCTGGCTTAGAACCAACACTAGTACCGTAAAATACACAGATGTTTACAACTAGTCTTCTTGAAGTAGCTTCCATTTTATTTATATTTATTTCTCAAATCTGGATGCCTTCAAGAGTGAAATGATGAATTGAATTTATAACACCTGAAAAAGGGTGAGTAATAATAGCACTAGTACCTGCGAAATGACAATTATTAGCTAAAAAGCAAAATAGATCGTGAAAAGTCAAAAAGTTTGGATCCTGTCGGAGAAAATAAAAGAAAATGACAAAACAAATCACAATTATTAGGAAAAGACAAAGAGATAATAATATTTACAAGAAATAACGACTTGAATAACGTCTATGCGTCAGGGACAAGCTTCCCATCCAATTTTCTTATAAATTGGCAAACAAGGTCTTTTAGAGTCAGATTCCCGAGACTTAAATCTTGTCTTTCTTTTCGGAATTGTGTACATAACATGTGAATTGCATGATGCACATATCCATTGGAATGCATCTCAAGAGTCTTAGATATGTCATCCAAAGACTCCTTACTCAAGCCATCCATACTGAATTTAATTTTATCTTCACAGTTATCAAACACCATTCCCAAATAACGACAATGAGTATTACATGTCATACAAGCGCATTTATAGCAAACACCCATTCTTTTAGCTCTTCTCTTTTTAGCATATGTGCTTTTTCCTAAACTAGGCAGATGTGAAATAAAAGAGTCAGAGGACTCACCTGCCAATCGGACCCGTGCTTCAATAATCCAACGAATGTCATTAGAAATACCTTTGATCATCAGTAGTCTCATCCGTTCCAAGCGAGCTTTGTAGACTTTCATCAGAGAGTTTTGAGGAAGAGAAGGAAATTACTTATGAATATTTTCGAGAACTTCTTCCATTGTGACATATGACTTTACCTACACAAATGAAACACACAAAAATAAAACACAAAAAATATGAATATATACACAAATTGCATGGGTTGCCTCCCTGCTAGCGCTAAGTTTAAAGTCGTCAGCTAGACATGACTGCCTTAACATTAGACTGGATCTGAAAGTGTGACACTTTCTTTTTGTCGCTCAAATGATTCTCCCCAGTAGTACTTGACACACTTGTTTTTAACCTTGAATATTTTGTTGGAGTTGGGATCATGTAACTCAACGGCTTTATCTGGTAAAACTTTGGTGATTAAGAATGGACCTGACCACCATGATTTTGGCTTCCATGGAAAGAGTTTCAACCTTGATTTGTTTAACAGTACCCTCTGCCATGGTTCTAGTTGTATGCGCACTAACTTCTCATCATGTCTCTTTTTGGCCTTTTCTATGTACAGTTTGGCATTCTTAAAAGGCTGTATGTGAAATTCCTCCAATTCATTAAGCTGGTGGAACTGTTTCTCTTCTGTTGCTTGTAGTGCAAGATTAGGCTTTTTCAGTGCGCAGTACACTTTATCTTCAGGCTCCACAGACAGTTGACATGATTTAAGTTTTTCAGTAGAACTTTGCATTGCATTGGAGTTATGGATGGTACTATGTATCACATCAAGTCTGAAACATTCCTCATTCTTTTCTTCATCCGGGAAATTCATGGCTTTGAAAACATTGA
This sequence comes from Zanthoxylum bungeanum, assembly GCA_019454045.1. Taxonomy (NCBI): domain Eukaryota; kingdom Viridiplantae; phylum Streptophyta; class Magnoliopsida; order Sapindales; family Rutaceae; genus Zanthoxylum; species Zanthoxylum bungeanum. The sequence goes on from SKCR01034588.1 coordinate 40,859, forward strand.
ATGTTACTTCTTGGTCATGTACCCTCATAGTTAGTTCTCTTTTTTGTACATTAATAATGGTTCGCCCGGTATCCAAGAATGGTCTCTCGAGGATGATGGGCACATCTTCATCTTCCTCCATGTCAAGGATAATAAAGTCTGCTGGGAGAATGGGTTTGTCGACTTTGACCAGCACATCTTTAACTACACCTCTTGGAAATGCGAGCATTCTATCAGCAAGTTGCAAAGAGACTGAGGTGGGCATTGCTTCTCCAATTTACAGTTTTCTGTAAATGGAAAAAGGTATCAAGTTAACACTAGCACCTAAATCACATAAAGCCTTACCGAAGTTATGTTCTCCTATGATGCAAGGAATGGTGAAACTGCCAGGATCTTTGAACTTTAGGGGAAGCTTCCTCTGGATGATAGCGCTGCATTCTTCTGTTAATGCTACTATCTCGTAATCTCCTAATCTTCTCTTTCGTGAAAGAATGTCTTTCATGAATTTGACATAGCTGGGCATTTGTTCCAACGCTTCTGCAAATGGAATGTTGATATGCAGTTTTTTGAAGATCTCCAGGAATCGAGCAAACTGCTTGTCTAGTTTTTTTTTTCTGGAGACGTTGTGGAAAAGGGGGAGGTAGAGTGATTCTTTCTTGATATTTTTCATTTTCTTCTTTTTCCTCCATCTGTGGAACTGCTTCGCTGCTTTCTTTTGGAACTTCTTCAATGGATGCCTTGATTCCAACATCTTTGTTGATTTCTGTACCGCTTTTTAAAATGATGGCATGACATTGCTCATTCCCCATGTTCCTTGGATTTGGTTCTGTGTTGTTGGGAAGATTTCTTGGCGGTCTGTAACTCTGAGCATTGGCCAGTTGTCTAATTTGATTTTCCAGTGCTCTAATAGACGCAGATTGGTTTTGAATCATTGCATCGTATTTTTTTAACTGGGCCAGCACTTCCGCTATTCCTGGTTCTTTTTCATGCTCCTGGCTTTACTGTTGGAATCCTGGTGGTGGATTGTTCATTTGTCCTGAATTGTTGCTCCATGCGAAATTGGGATGATTCCTCCACCCTGGGTTGTAGTGTTGGTGTTTGCTCAGGTCCCAAGATCATTAAACAAGCATGAAATAAGTGCGAATACAAATCAACGAAGTTGCGGAATACTCACATCGATCGGTTGAGCGACGCTACGATGAACAAAACTTGATTCTGCTCACTGTCACAGCTCACGACATTTTCTATTTTGGTGTCTCTATTTTCGGCCATTGGTTTAGCTCCAAGCTTCGTCAAACGATTCCCGGCTCATGGGTGGACTTCCCTATCACGTTCGCATGTCTCTCGAAGTGCTAGCTCTCGTGATTGTTGCCACAAAAAACACCACACTTGCTTCCCATTTCCTTTTGGCTCACGGCAGTGAGCTGCCAAACCAGTGAAGAAATTGCCCATGTTGGGCAAGAGAGAGAGATGAGAGAAAGAGAGAGTTGTGTGTTGTTGGCTTCAAATTTGTGTATCTAATACCCAAATGTGAATTTCAAATTCATTTACCATGAATTTGGCTTTAAAAGTCAAGCCTTAATGGAACAAACCACACACATCACTTCATCAATCCATCACTCAGTGAATAGTGACTGGCGTCAATCACTCAAAGTGAAAGACATCCATCACTTGATTGACGAATGATGTGATACTAGATGCGACTAGCGATTTGACGCTTGATTTGATTTGCGTGCCGCACTCGAATTCGAAATGCGAATGCGCTCGCAAATAATCCCGGGCTCGGGTTCGCTAATTCCAAATTAAAGAAATTTTCCGTTGTGACGTAATTAAATGATTATGCCTTGCGAAATCACTATTCACATCGCTAACTAAGTAATTCTAAATTAATTCGTTCGCCCGAATTAAAATCTAATTTTAATTCTGCGTCGAAATCCAATTTCGTTTAATATATCGAATATATTAATTAATCGATTAATTCCAAATTAATCGTTATTCTCTCTTTAATTGATATTTTATCCCAGATAAAATATCTCCGCAATTAATCCCAGATTAATTTTATCTCTCTTCTAATTAATCCCATATTAATTTAGAGTGCGAGTCATACGTCATCGATGAATCTTTGGGAAGCGACCCATTAGATCCCCGGATATGTTGGCAGTAAATTCGGTCGTCGGACTATCCGAACACGTAAGTACCTAGTACTACGTTTATACCGATTTACAAGACAAGGTTGGCTTCTAGCAAAGCGCCATGCCTACCAATTCTCCAGAAATATCCTTACAGGAATAAAGGATCTATATCAGGCGTAGTATACGTAGTATTGCGTATGTCGATCCAGTATCGGATGATCACGTGCTAGGCCTGGGGCTGGAATTGTGTCTGCCTCGTACGAAGCACATGTCGGATGTCTGGTAACTAGTCTCTATAATTGGATAAACCTGACCTTGTAATTTAATCCCGATGACTGCAGTACTTAAGAGTACTAGTACCGTATCCTACGTGACCATCATCTCCATATGACTGAAGTGATACTTCCGTCTTGACATCACACCCCACACACTACGATTCTCAATATACCCAGCATAGACGTACAAAGAACCTGTTAAAGCCCTGGACGACCACAACCAAAGTATATTGATTGTCGCAAGTATTAGCGGTGCAAGTCTCAGGTTAAGACCAAATACACCTACCCTGATTTCGGACTTCCATAGACACATAGTCATACTACCAATGGAATTCCGAGGGGTCTATCCAGAGCGAAGCTGTTTCCCGTACCATCGGTAAAACACAACCTCTTATTACACTTGCATGAGTATCATATACCCAAATATATGAGAACTATGCCATTGTGCCCTCACAACGCGCACAAGTGTAATACTAGTCTTTTACGTATTTATCGATGTCCAATCTCGATAATACTCTGAATAGGGATATTTAATGATTAATCCTTCGTGGACTGATACTGTCTCATATCATTCTCAATCCAGGAACTAATCATAGGGACCTCCTATCATTTATACATCTAGGTGATCTAATCACAAATGATAAGAGTGTAATCTCCTTTGTTACATAGTTAATTTGTACAACAACACAATGATCTGTACAAATAGTGACGCTATGGGTCAAAATTGTCCAACATGTAGGTATTGGAATATGGATTGTTTCCCTGTCTGTTGAAATTGTTGACGTAATTCACCATTTCTTTATGTTGGTTTGTTTCTCGTACTCCTCCCTAGAGTGAACTTGTGGATCCGATATTGCCTTGAGTGCTAAGAGTTTCCATGAATTTGCATATCTGATCCTATACCCGGCCGGCGGTTCGGTTCCGGTTCGGAACAGAACTGAACCGGCCGGTTTCCGGTTCCACACTTAATTGGAACCGAAACACCGAACAGAACCGGAACCGAACGGTTCGGTTCCGGTTCGGTTCGGTTCAAAGATTTTTTTTTTTTTTGAAAATTAATAAAAATAAATGAAATGAATTTTATAAATAAAAAAATTTATTACATTGAAGAGCTTGAGCTTAAATTTTTAAAAATTTAAGTTGCCTACGTATCCTCCAAGGGTGAGAGGAATCAAAGCTCACGTAGTTCCATTACAAGTTTTAGTCTTTTAGACATATCCCCTTTGTAAATTATAATTTTACAATTATCAATCATCATTATCAGTTGATCCTTCGGCTCCGGTTCCGCTTGCACTTGTTGCAGAAGCATCATCGAACAAATCTTCAAAATCATCGGGGGCATCTTCTTGCTGTCTCAGATCAGCTCGAGTCCAATCATCCACACAAGCTGTTGCTTATAGAGTGCTTGGATGTAATGAAGATCGCCTAGCTTCCAATATATTACCTCCCAAGCTGAAGGCTTGCTCAACCGCAACGGTGGAAATAGGTGCTGCCAAGATCTCTTTAGCAATAATAGATAAAACAAGATATATATTTTGATGCCGGTTCCACCATTCAAGGATTTTAAAATTTTTAATGCATAAACTTTCATTAGAAAACTCAAAATTTGTAGATAAATAATTATCTAATTCAGGGTTATTAGTTATTGTCGTATCCCTAGATTTTTTATTTTGTTGCAATAACCAACGATCCCCTGCGCTAAGTCTTGTTTGAATTACCGGTTCGCTACTACTAGATTGACCTAATGTTCCTAAGTTATATCTTACAATATAATCATTAAATAAAATAATTAAATCACTTCTTAATTTCGTCATTATGCTCGTAATATCAACGTCATCTAATATTCCTAAATAACCATAGTAAGCTTGTAAACCACCATTCAAACCTTCTAATTTAAATCTAGGATCAAAAACAGCAGCAATAAGATAAAGTAAAGGAATTTCTCTAAAATAATTCAACCATTTTACCTTCATAGCAGTAATGGCTTCGAGCAAAACAATATCATTAGGGTCGTCACTGTCAACATGTTCATCGAGAGTGCCAACAATATTCAAACTCTCAAGAAGAAATAAATGTTCTGTAGGATAATAAACATCGCTAAAAACTAAAGTAGCATCATTAAAAACTCTTAAAATATCTAAATTTTTTTCACAAATATCCTATTGACTAGGATAAAATGTGATATTTTGAACATGTTGAGAAAGAAAACTACATAATGCATCTTTGTATTGAAATGCTTGACATAAAAGAAAATAAGTAGAATTCCAACGTGTTGGAACATCTCTTGAAAATTTAATCGGTTTAATACCATTTATTTTACAAAACTTGGTCCATTCTCTCCTAACTTGAGAATATGACCAAATACAGTTAAGTGCCGTTTTAATTGGATCAAGGAAAGGTGATAATAATTTTAGTCCGTCTTGCACACATATGTTAAGGACATGACATGTACAACGAATATGAAAAAATCGACCCCCTAAATTTGGTTCACATAAGGATTTTAAATCATGAATGGATGCAGTATTTGCAGATGCATTATCAAATCCAATTGTTAAAATTTTTTCTACTAAACCATATTCATCAAAAATTATCTTCATCATTCTATAAATATTATGTGCAGTATGTGGGTCATCAAAAACTCTAAATGCAATAAGTCTTTTTTGCATGGTAAAGGATGCATCAATCCAATGACAAGTCACACCCATGTATGAGTGTGTTTGCCAATGGTCACTCCAAATATCAGAACATATAGAAATACGACATTTCATCTCTTTAAATATTTCATTTAAAATAATTTTACCATCTTTATATTATTTGAAAATATGACGTTTTGTTGTGTTTCGAGTCATTCTACATGCAGCATGGTTTAAAGCATTATGCACGTAATTAGTAAAATGGAGTTTTTCACCAAAGCTTAAAGAAAGATGTGCCATACATGTTAATTTCGCAAATTCTTCTCTATTTTTTGCATCAGAATATTTAAATAAATCTACACTACTCGTACCTCTACTAGCTGATGCGTACCTGGCCATTTGAGTCTGCGTCGTATCAATGCCAAATTCAACCGGATGATGTTTTTCCATGTGCTTGATCATATTGCCGTATCCACCAGAAAATTTATAGATAACCCCACAATAGTTGCAAATTGCTCGTTGTGAACCATCTTCTAGGCGTTCCAAAGTAAAATGAATTTTGAAAATATCCGAGGACCGAGCCTTAACTTCTCTTCTCCGTGATTGTGCACTGACACTAGGGCCGATCTCTTGGGTTGGCATATTTGACATTATGTTCTCAGATGAGCTTGCCATTTTTTTTTTGAGAAATTAGGAAGAAAAATAAGAAAATTGAATAATTGCGATGCGAATGATAACAAATTAACAACTAAATGAATTGAGATTGAGAATAAGAATATAAGATTATAAGAGAATTGTATTGAAGTAAGATTGAGAATAAGAGATTTATAGAAAATGAGAGAGTTGAGAATTTGGTGTGATGAAATTATGAAAAATGAATCCTATTTATAGAATTTTAGAAATTTTTTGATACCAAAAATGCCCCTAAATATAACCGTTTTATTACCGTTATTAGGGGTAAATTAGTAATTAGTAATTTATATAATAAATATAATTTATTTTTTTTTAATTTTTTTTATTTTATTTGGGCAGGGAGCCAAACGGCTTCCTACCCCCCAACGGCTAGTAGCTGTTGGGGGCGTAGGGTTCATGTTGGAACCCTACGGTTCCAACAGGAACCCTACGGTTCCAACCGGAACCGTTCGGTTCCGGTTGGAACCGTCCGAATCGGTGGAACCGTACGGTTCCACTGGTTCGGACCGGTTCGAGTTGGGGTGGAACCCCAACTGAACCGGTCCCTTTCCGGTTCGGTTCCGGTTCGGTTCCTGTTCCGAACCGGAACCTTGGCCGGGTCTATCTGATCCAGCTTGGCATTCACTGTTGTGTTGGCTCCAACTTCATAAATTTCAGCAATTCGTTGAATCATGCTCCTTTCTGTTGGCCACAAAGAATTATTATTGGTCATTTCTTCAATTAGGTCCCAAGCCTGATCTTCTCCTTTTGCCATTAAACCTCTCCCAACCACAACATCAATTGTGGTTATCATTATTTCAGAAAGTCCATTATAGAAGGTTTGGACTTGTAGCCACTTTGCAATCTCATGGTGAGGATATTTTCTGAGTAAATCTTTGTACCTTTCCCAAGCTTCGCAGAGGGATTCTGAGTCTTGTTGCACAAATGATGTATTGTCATTCCTTAGCTTTGCTTTTCTGGCTGATGCAAAGTACTTTGCAAAGAATTTGATGGCTAGAGTGTTCCAAGTTGTGATGGAACCTACTGGTAGTGAATGTAGCCAATCTTTAGCTCTGTCTTTCAAGGAATATGGAAAAACACGCAGTCTCATTGCTTCTTCAGCTGCTCAGTGGTAGTTGAAAGTACCGCAAACTTCCAGGAAGTTGCTGATGTGAGCATTAGGATCTTCAGTTGCATTCCCCCCAAAATGAACTGACTGCTGTATCATCTGAATGCATGTTTTGATGCACACACATTTGCTGGTAAGGGAGGAAGTACAATACATGAAATGAAGCTGTCAACCACTGGAATAGTTATGTCTCGAATGGGAATTGGTGGTGCAACTTTCAAAGGTTCAGGTTCCATGTTGATCAGTGCTTCTTGGCATTCTCGCATTTCCCTTCTCAACTGTCTGATGGTTATTTCAATCTCTGGGTCAAGCGGTCGGATTTCAAAGCTTCTGGTTCGTCTCATGTAGTGTCTGAGTATTGGTTTCTAGATTAGGTCCCAAGATCATGAAATCAAGCAATGAAACAAGTGAATACAAATCAAATGAGGTACAGAATATACTCACATTGACCGGATCTTGTGACGCGAAGAACAAGCCACTTCTTCCTCCTTGTTGAAGCTCGGCAGTGGCCTCCTTGAACTGCTGTGGTGCTCGGTTTTAGGCTGTGAAACTCCTCCAAGATTCGGCCATTGATGACTCCATGGAAGCTCCAAGCTTCAAGCTCCAAAATTGATTCCAAGCTCAAGAGTTCGTTTCCCTATCACCTTTGTATAACTCATGGTGTGCTAGCACTTCTTCTTCTTCTTAGTATTTTCGGTCTAACCAGAAAATTTTGGGAAGAAATCGGCTCTAAGCCGTGAGAAGAGAATGAGGGAAAAGAGAGGGAGAAGAAAACTGTAAAGGAGAAGAGTGGAGAGAGAGAAAAGAAAAAGAAATGTAATAGGTTTTTATAATTTCCAAAATTAATTAAAACCATTTACCACTTTTTCAATTTCCCTTTACCAAAAATTCAAAAAGCAAAAGCCCATTAATGCCTTTTCAAACACCACATCAATCACTCAAATCAATCAATCAAATTGTCACATCACTCAAAGTGACATGTGATTTGACGCTTGATGTGACTAGCAATTTGACGCTTGATTTGACTTGCGTGCCGCACTCGAATTCGAAATGCGAATGCGCTCGCAAATAATCCCGGGCTCGGGTTCGCTAATTCCAAATTAACGAATTTTCTGTTGCGTCGTAATTAAATGATTACGCCTAGCGAAATCACTATTCACGTCGCTAACGAATTAATTCTAAATTAATTCGTTCGCCCGAATTAAAATCTAATTTTAATTCCGCGTCGAAATCCAATCTGATATAATATATCAAATATATTATTTTGTCGATTAATTCCAAATTAATCGTTCTCTCTCGTTAATTAATATTTTATCTCAGATAAAATATCTCCGTAATTAATCCCAGATTAATTTTCTCTCTCATCTAATTAATCCCAGATTAATAAAGTGCGAGTCATACATCATCGATGAATCTTCGGGAAGCGACCCATGAGATCCCCGGATATGTTGGCAGTAAATACGGTCGTCGGACTATCCGAACACGTAAGTACCTCGTACTACGTTTGTACCGATTTACAAGACAAGGTTGGCTTCTAGAAAAGCGCCATGCCTACCCAATTCTCCAGAAATATCCTTATAGGAATATGTTATCTATATCAAGCGTAGTATACCATAGTATTGTGTATTTTGATCCAGCATCGGATGTTCACGTGCTAGGCCTGGGGCTGGAATTGTGTCTGCCACGTACGAAGCACATATCAGATGTCTGGCAACTAGTCTCTATAATCGGATATACATGACCGTGTCATAATATCCTGATAGCTCGAGCATTTAAGAGAACAAGTTCTGTATCCTATGTGACCATCATCTCCATATGACTGGAGTGATACTTCCGTCTTAACATCACACCCAACACACTACGATTCTCAATATACCCAGCATTGGCGTACACAGAACCTGTTAAAGCCCTGGACGACCTCAACTAAAGTATATTGATTGTCGTAAGTATTAGCGGTGCAAGTCTCAGGTTAAGACCAAATACACCTACCCTGATTGCAGACTCCCATAGACACATAGTCATACTACCAATGGGATTCCGCGGGGGTCTATCCAGAGCGAAGCTGTTTCCCCTACCATCGGTAAAACACAACCTCCTATTACACTTGTATGAGTATCATATACCCAAATATATGAGAACTATGCCGTTGTGCCCTCACAACGTGCACAAGTGTAATACTAGTCTTTTACGTATTTATCGATGTCCAATCTCGATAATACTATGAATAGGGATATTTAATGATTTATCCTATGTGGACTGATACTGTCTCATATCATTCTCCGTCCAGGAACAAATCATAGAGACCTCTCATCATTTATACATCTAGGTGATCTAATCACAAATGATAAGAGTGCAATCTCCTTTGTCACATAGTTAATTTGTACATCAACACCATGATCTGTATAAATAGTGACGCTATGGGTCATAATTGTCCAACAATCTCCCACTTGGCCTATAGCCAGTCACTCGAGTGCTTGACACCCGAACTATGTACGGTTGGCTCAAACTGCTGAGAAAAGCTTTCGTCAGCGGATTTGTATGAATATCATCTTGATGTGGTTTATTCGATCATCACATCGCCACGATGTATGATCCGAAAAAATCAGATGAATATCGAAGTATGTATCTGGATCGTTGATGAGACCAATAATTCTTTAGCATGTGCTGACGCCTAGCTCAGTTGCTAACAGAACTATATCTATTCTAATTAGATTTGTTATTGACCCAGATGGCTTCTTTTGATGCTTCAGTTGCTGCAATTAACCCGCATTTGTTGTTTATTCGGTAACAATATCTTGCTTGGAAGATTTCCAGCTCACTCTACCGTTATTTAAACTTTTATAGTACCGTTTGCTACTTTTAGTCGTCTTTATCGGTTATAGGAAACTTACTACAGTGATCCCAGTCACTTCAAGTTCTCCTTCTCCATAGACTAAGACAACATCCTTAGTTCTCTAAGATACTAACGGATGTTCTGAACATCAATCCAGTGACTATCACTCGGATTGGCCTGTTTGTGAATCCATATGCTCAAAGCGTATGAGAGGTCGCGTACATTTTTCAATGTACGGTTTCTCAGAGAGTATGTCGAAAGCAAAGCTTTCGCCGATATTATTTTATGGGAATATCATTTCCAAGAAATGACATATTATCATTATTTTATAGGACAACTACTGTCAGTGCGCTCCCACTAACCCTCTTACATACACAAAATCATTTTCGTTTTGAATTAAATCATAAATCATTATGATTACATCAAAACGATAATTCCAAGAACCTAATGCTTGCTTCAATCCAATCATGGATCGAATAACAAGCATTATCCAAATGGATTTATTGTGGCAACAGGTAAAAGGTTGAATCGTAATCAACACAATGTTGATAACGATACCTTTCCGCTAAAAGCCTAGCTTTATACGTTGGTATGTTGCCATCCATGTATGTCTTCCTTGAAGACTTATAATACCAGTAGGCACAATGCCTTGTGGTACATCAACTAGTCTCCAAACATAGTTGATTTACATGGAATCCAATTCGGATATCATGACACTTTGCCATAATAGGGAGTCGATACCTTGTGTCACTTCCTCATACGTAGTCGTTGGTATTCCTCAAAAGATAGACATCTTTATGAGGTTATATCAGAAACCCATACCCCAGGTTGTTTTCTGACTCTATCGGACCTACGCGGTTCTTGTGTATTTGAAGATTATTGGTAATAGTCTAATCCTTGATGAACAATTTATGTTCCATTAAGATTCGGTGCCTTGAACAGTATTACTCCGATTTTCATCGAGTTATACTATCCTCCCACTTACCACTGCATATCGGTATTCCTCTTAGGAAAACCGCATGGTGAGCAACAATCTAATTGTTCTCATGTGAGGTGTATAAGTACAATACTTATGGTATCCCTAGGATAACCTACATTTGGCACTTATCCAATTTGGGTTTTAGTTTGGTATCATCAAAACATATGCCTAGCATACCTAAATCTAACAGGAATGTGAAACCCGGTTTCTTTTCCCGTTCATATCTAATATGTTATCTGTCAAACAGATATTTATAGAACCTTATTCTAAATAAGTTCTTGCACTAGTTAAAAATTATCTGTTGAAGGAAATGGTAGCTCAGAGCAACTCGTGATTAACCTTATCATGTCTAACAAAATTCGGTTAATCCTGTTCAGACACACCGTCAAACTGACGCGTTCCGGGAGGAGTCCTCATTGAAAGAATACTACACTCTTTCAAGTATACGAGAAACTTATTGCTTAAGTATTTCCATTACGGTCTTACCGTGACGGTTTAATACTTTAGCCGATCTGTTTGTCTATTTCGTGTCGAAACTGTGAAAGTTTCCGATTTGTAATCTTCAAAAGAAACACATAACCATACGCGATGTCACATCCGTAAAGGTCACAAAATATTCATATCCACATCTAGCCTAGCTAGACATGGGCCCATTGCTTCACTATGAACTTGGGTTAACAGATCGGTGGCACTGGCACTTTGCCCAATAAACTAGATTTGTAGACTTTATTTGATTGGAATCAAATTAGTCCTAGTACCCACTCTTCGAAAGTGTGGATATACGATTCTTGTTTAATTGTGTCCCTGACAACTATACCACAATTAGGTTTCTTAATTGATCAAATCAGTTTGAGCTATTTATTTGTCATGTTATATATTTGAGATATTATTTATATTCAAAATATAAATTCTGTTATTCACATCTAATGTGTTTATCTCAATATCATCTTTATACAATAAAACACTTTAGTGTTCTAGAATATAAAGGTTCGCCCGCAGCGGGTCAAACACTGATATAAAGATAATGTATCTAGTGAAACTAGTTACATTATAACATTTTCCTAATTTAAGTACATACCCTTGGTTAGTTCCTAAAATTAGGTATCTACGGTTAAAACAGCGACTTTCGTCCCGTTTCCAATTCGCAGATAAATCTCAATTGATGTCATTATCCTGCTCACAGCAGATTCTGAACATCAATACATATTTATGTACCACACTAAGTATTTAAAATCCAATTTTAATACTAGTTGTGAACATAATGTTGACAAATATTTTTGAAGTCAAAGTCTTGCTCGTCTTCAATTCCTTCTTGGGATATGTCATTTATCTTCCCAGAAGATTATAATGATTTTGCCTTTGCCCTTTTTCACACTCCAGAAGCCTTTGGCCAAGCCTTGGCATCCTGGAATATCGAAGTAAGGTGCGCCTTACGCTGTTTGCCTAATTGCAAATTTTGACTTTATCTCCTCGAGATTAGTCATTAATTCTCCAAGAATTATTTATTGCAATTTTAGTATTTCAAAGAACTAAAATAGATCCATGAAAATCCTTCAATTTCATTATCATACTTTAAGGATCTAATCCTTAGTTCTGATTCAGAAATTAAGGAGTCTACTTGACAAGTTAAATGCATTAAGCACTAAAGTTATCATCACATAAATCTTCCAAAGATTATGCTCTACTATTTGCTTAACTCCGGGCTTAGGCATAATATATATTATTTTATCAAATAAAATAACTTATTATTTTCCAGGACCATCCTGAAATTTTATTCCCAATTTGAAAATTAAACTATTTAAACACATTTTCCCCAGGATTATGTTTTAAATCCCAATCTTTCAATATTATCTTGATTCTAATAGTCCAACTATTTAATCAAAGATTTGTGACTATGTATTATATTGATTATTATAGTCCAACTATACAATCAAATATAATTTAAATCAATTAACCTCGATTACATTGATTACTATAATCCAATTATAAAATCAACTGTAAATTGAAATTAATTAATTCAAATATATTGATTACTATAATCCAATTATATAATCAACTATAACACAGTCCAACTGTTAATTAAAAACAACAATTTAAATATTAGTCCAACTAACATTTAATTTAACGACGAAATAATTTGTGATTGAGCGCGTATGGCAAGTAATTAAACGAATATTGCAAATTCAATTCTTGCCTCCCACTATTTTCGGCGAGCCTCTAACCCTCTGTCGAGTACTCGGGAAACCGCGTTTCCTAGTGGGCTAGGATCCCGTTAAATATCACACAATCTTGACTTTGGCCAACAAATTGTATGATAATTAACTAGGTAGATCTCTAAGATCAATTGGATCCAATCCAATTCCTAGATCCGGTAGGGGGACATCTAAGTCCGAAACATATATCTTATATATGCCAATACATCCAATGCATTGCCTAACCTTTTTCCTCTGAATCAACTAAGCCTTGGCTTTGGCACAATAAACTTAGTGATCCCAGTCAAGCGCGACCCATTGACCATGGAAAGCTTCGTAATCAATGTCGATGGACAAGAAATGGTCTTGACTTTGGCCAACAAACCACAACTTGGACAAGACACCAATATGGAACAAAGCCTTCGTGATTCAAACACATCTTCGACAGACAAAGGCCTTGACTTTGGCAAACAAACCAATGCCGTCTCGGATCTTGAGTGAGAATCACTCAATGGAAGTAAAGACGCTTAATATTGAGCGAGGGTTTTTCGCGTGCAAATTGGCAACCAATTTATTATCTTTGTTAAGGTCTCATCATCATACACCCTTAAACATGCATTCTAAACACATAATAAAGCGCATATGAATAAAATAATAATGATATACAGATGGATACTTTACATTGATCCTAGATCAAATCTCTCACTTTCTCTTTCCCGCTAGCACATGTATTTACTTCTACCCGTTACACTACACTTCTAAAGAAACCTAATTTACATTGAGGGGAATATGTGAGAAGAGAATACAAAGAGTATAGAGGTGATAAGGCTGGACACGCAGGTCCAATTAATAAATCGAATTTATTACAATTTCCAAAATTGTCCCTCCCGAATAATATCCATCCGATATACATTATTTATGCATCGCAACCATGTATTCATACAAGCATGTTATCAATCAATCTAATCCAATTAATTAATCTGATAATTAGTGATCATCCAATGTTCAAACAACGATTTGATTTTTGCTCGAGTCAAACTCGTTTTGCGAATAAGTACTCAAAGTACGAATTCTTGAATTAAATTAAACAACATAATTAAATCCAATTTATTAAGCATTTAATTCTAATTCACTAATTAATTCCAAATTAAATATTACACTTTTATTAACGAACCTTTACGACTTAAATTCCAAATTTAATCGCAACGGGTCTCAAAGCCCGATTAACATCTAATGTTTATTTAATTAAAGTCCAATGGGCTTTTAATTAATTTCTTTAAGGCGTGGACTTTTGGTCAACTCGGGTCAAACCGATAACCAAAGTCCAATCCGGGATTTACCCCATAAGCCCAGAAATCAATTTTGGCCCATTAGGCCCAATTAAATAATTAAAGTCCATTAAGTCATAATTGGACTTTATGGATGCGGTTTTGGGCCCAATTGGATCCAACCAAATTGGCCAAAACCTAACTTGGTACAACCAAGCCCAAAAGCCCAATTACAACTTATAAGGCCCAAATCCAATTTTAAGCCCAATTAATTAACTTATAAAATTCCAAATTCTATAATTAATTAACCTAAGTGTAATACACAATTAATTACCCAATTAACATTTCTAAAACATCAATTAGCCTAATTAATTATGCACTTTAACATCAAATAGTGTCCAACACAATTCAATCAAAATCAAACCCAATTTACATGCTTAAAGTCTCGGCAATTAGGGGTTTTTCCAATCCGATTCGGTTTCAATCCAATTGAATCCACAATCATCATTTCCCAAATCAATTTAACTCATCCAATGAATCAAACAACAAAAATCACCATGAATTTTATTTCTCTATATATTCGGCCAAGCCACCTTTTAAAGGGAAAATTGTTCCGAATCAAAATTCAATCCAATTGAACTTCAAAACAACATTACCCAATTATTTTAAGTCATCCAATGATCAAAAAACAAAAAATTACCAAGACATTAAGGGTTTATCATTTTCGGCCATGCCTAAAAATTGGGGAAAACTTGATCCAACCAAATTTCTTGAAATTGATCATACACAACATCAATTCAATCTCATTCAAGCATACTTAATCAAACAATTCAACCAATTTATGCTCAATCGAGTTTACCAATTTTAAACCCTAACTTTTTCATGCTTGATCAAAGCTCTGATACCATTGTTGGTTTCTAGATTAGGTCCCAAGATCATGAAATCAAGCAATGAAACAAGTGAATACACATCAAATGAGGTACATAATATACTCACATTGACCGGATCTTGCGACGCGAAGAACAAGCCACTTCTTCCTCCTTGTTGAAGCTCGGCAGTGACCTCCTTGAACTGCTGTGGTGCTCGGTTTTGGGCTTTGAAACTCCTCCAAGATTCGGCCATTGATGACTCCATGGAAGCTCCAAGCTTCAAGCTCCAAAATTGATTCCAAGCTCAAGAGTTCGTTTCCCTATCACCTTTGTATAACTCATGGTGTGCTAGCACTTCTTCTTCTTCTTAGTATTTTCGGTCTAACCAGAAAATTTGGGGAAGAAATCGGCTCTAAGCCGTGAGAAGAGAATGAGGGAAAAGAGAGGGAGAAGAAAACCGTAAAGGAGAAGAGTGGAGAGAGAGAAAAGAAAAAGAAATGTAATAGGTTTTTATAATTTCCAAAATCAATTAAAACCATTTACCACTTTTTCAATTTCCCTTTACCAAAAAGTCAAAAAGCAAAAGCCCATTAATGCCTTTTCAACCACCACATCAATCACTCAAATCAATCAATCAAATTATCACATCACTCAAAGTGACATGTGATTTGACGTTTGATGTGACTAGCGATTTGACGCTTGATTTGACTTGCGTGCCGCACTCGAATTCGAAATGCGAATGCGCTCATAAATAATCCCGGGCTCGGGTTCGCTAATTCCAAATTGACGAATTTTCCGTTGCGTCGTAATTAAATGATTACGCCTAGCGAAATCACTATTCACGTCGCTAACGAATTAATTCTAAATTAATTCTTTCGCCCGAATTAAAATCTAATTTTAATTCCGCGTCGAAATCCAATCTCATATAATATATCAAATATATTATTTTGTCGATTAATTCCAAATTAATCTTTCTCTCACTTTAATTAATATTTTATCCCAGATAAAATATCTCCGTAATTAATCCCAGATTAATTTTCTCTCTCATCTAATTAATCCCATATTAATAAAGTGCGAGTCATACATCATCGGTGAATCTTCGGGAAGCGACCCATGAGATCCCCGGATATGTTGGTAGTAAATACGGTCGTCAAACTATCCGAACTCGTAAGTACCTCGTACTACGTTTGTACCGATTTACAAGACAATGTTGGCTTCTAGAAAAGTGCCATGCCTACCCAATTCTCCAGAAAAATCCTTATAGGAATATGTGATCTATATCAAGCGTAGTATATCGTAGTATTGCGTATTTCGATCCAGCATCGGATGTTCACGTGCTAGGCCTGGGGCTGGAATTGTGTCTTCCCCATACGAAGCACATATCGGATGTCTGGCAACTAGTCTCTATAATCGGATATACATGACCTTGTCATAATATCCTGATAGCTCGAGCATTTAAGAGAACAAGTCCCGTATCCTATGTGACCATCATCTCCATATGACTGGAGTGATACTTCCGTCTTAAAATCACACCCAACACACTACGATTCTCAATATACCCAGCATTGGCGTACACAAAACCTGTTAAAGCCCTGGACGACCTCAACTAAAGTATATTGATTGTCGTAAGTATTAGCGGTGCAAGTCTCAGGTTAAGACCAAATACACCTACCGTGATTGCAGACTCCCATAGACACATAGTCATACTACCAATGGGATTCCGCGGGGGTCTATCCAGAGCGAAGCTGTTTCCCCTACCATCGGTAAAACACAACCTCCTATTACACTTGCATGAGTATCCTATACCCAAATATATGAGAACTATGCCGTTGTGCCCTCACAACGTGCACAAGTGTAATACTAGTCTTTTACGTATTTATCGATGTCCAATCTCGATAATACTCTGACTAGGGATATTTAATGATTTATCCAATGTGGACTGATACTGTCTCATATCATTCTCCATCTAGGAACAAATCATTGGGGCCTCTCATCATTTATACATCTAGGTGATCTAATCACAAATGATAAGAGTGCAATCTCCTTTGTCACATAGTTAATTTGTACAACAACATCATGATCTGTACAAATAGTGACGCTATTGGTCATAATTGTCCAACAATGAGAACCTGAAACACAAGAAAACAAAAATAATAAGTAAAAGAAAGTTAGATACAAGAAACGATATCTAACCCTAAAACTAATAGTGAAAGATAAATAAGTCCCCGACAACGGCGCCAAAATCTTGACCGGCGTTATCACACACATATAACGGAAGTGCATGTATTGTTCAAGTAGTATAAAAAGTATCGATCCCACGAGGACTTAAAACCTAAGCTATTAATTTATGAAGCCAAATTTTTATATGTATCTAATGGATTGATTGTTTGATTGGGTAGTGACTTTAAAATTAAAACAAGTAAGAGAAATTGTGTGAAAGTAGATTGAGGGAAATTCAATATTAATAAACTATCTAGGGTTGTGAATCATTCCAATATCTTTTTAAAGATGAAGTGGTTATTTTACGTTTGTGTAATATATTAGTTTACTAACCTGGAACACGAAATTCTGCAAAAGCCTCTATCGATGGTCAGATGCAAATACCCAGTGTAACCCAATTAAACCATATGTCTATGTCAATCAAGTTACCTGAATTCATTAAAATTAAGTTAAAATTGTGGCTACCCCCGCCCGACAGGTATATGTCTATCCTGTAAGGAAATATATTAAATGGTTATCTATCCTCAAGGAAGATCATGGGCTATTAAGTCTAATGTTGAAACCTAAAATTCCTTCGTCAAGTTTATTTTAAGTTTACCAGATAAATCTTATTAGTGGCCAGTTAACAAGAAGCATTAAGCTTAAGACTTAATAAGTAAACCTTTAAATTACCCAAACTATAAAATAACCCCTTATAAACCAGTGATATTGAAATTCACCATAACCCCAGATAACAGACTTAGTTACGACACATATCTAAGGCTAGTAAAAGCTTAAATAAAATAAAAGACATAAAGTAAAAGCTGGAAATTAAATAAAGTAAATGCTGAAAAGTAAATGCTGGAAATTAAAAATGTAAAAGTACAATAAAAGAAAATGATGGGGGTTAAAAGATTCACTTTTATCACTATTATTTTAGATATCTCCCTTAATATAATATATCAACTTTGCGTGATATTCCCAACTAGCCATATAGGCGGTATCCTGATTAAGTCAAATTAATAATTAATTACCAACCGACCAATCAGACGATATCTTCATTAAGTCAGGTTAAAACCAATTTCAATAGTTACCAACCGACCAATCAGGCGGTATCCTCATTAAGTCAGGTTTTAACTAGTTTATATATTACAATTAAGGGAGATTAATCTAAATATTAGTAATAAAAGCTTTACCTTTTACCCCAACAGGTGGAGTTACCTCATCATTACTGAAAAGTAAAAAATGAAAAATAAAGAAAGGAAAATACTGTTGCGTAAAAGTAAATTACAGAAAATAAAGACTGAAAAGTAAAGAAAAGAAAATACAAATGCGAAAATTAATTATTGAAAGCTGTAAATAAACAAACAAGATACAATCTTCTTAGTATTCTTAAGGAATTACATAGAAGAAAGTATGAATTCAGTTCTGAAATTTCAGACTCTATTTATAGGGAAAATTTGGCTCACGCATCGCGACGCGTAAAGTGTGCTTGTGTCGCGATTTGCCGTAGATCTTGGACGCGTGACATGAATTTTTCCGGAGATGGTGACACATAGCAGGGCTGAATTATTAACTCCATTCTTGGCTCGGCGTCACGATGTGTGAAATTGGTCTTGCGTCGCGACTCTGATGTCATCAGCTCATAAGCAATGACGTGTTCTGTCGGCAGGATATGATGGTGACACGTGTCAGGCGCACGTTAGCATGATTTGCTGTGATGTTGACACGTGGCAGGCGCACGTTAGCAGATTCGGTGCGCGTTAACAGATGGCGCATTTTAGCAAAAATTCTTTGATTGGTCCACGTGTCCGAGCACACGTTAGCAGACTCTGGTGCATGTTAGCAATCGCAACGCAGGCTGCGCGTTGTGATGCGTAAATGACAGTTTTTCCCTTTTTGTCCATTTTTCACTGTTTTGGCCCATATTTGATTCCAGAGAGTCCTGAAACTTTATTTATCTACAAAATAGCACAAAACACATCAAAATATTCACAAAACTCAAGAAACTATACAAAATATTAGGTCAAATGAGTGGGAAATAATGATACATTTACCACTCATCACTTATTTACTTAACCGAATATTTTTCTTAATGTTTATCTAATCGTTAATGACACTACTAGTCATTTTAAAATATGTAACAACTGTTTACAAAGAACAAGTAACTATCAAATAGTCGCAAGTTCTTGTAATATCCCCGATCTGAAGATGTTACCGGTGGGAAATAGGCCATACTACTCCCCTGAGCCACTGACATACTAACTGAATACTTGGCTACTGTCTTATCTCAACTATAACTCGAACATGAGATCATTTCCCGAACTTGTTAACATAAAATACAAACTTACATAAACTTAACGTTACATACATTTCGACTCTTCACTTTACTACTGAAACACAACTTTACTTATACAATTTTTCTAAGACTAAACTTTGCTTAACTTGACTGAAACTTATACTATGACTGGTGGACTCAGACCCACTAGTGACTACCATCAGTATCCGTCCTCTTGCGCTCGTCCTCCTGAAATACCTGTAAAACAAACACTAGGAGTGATGGGGTTAGATCGCTGTACGATCTAAGTGAGTGGACTAAAAACTGAAATGCTATTATAAAAACATTTGATCATGAAATTGAGATTTTCAAGGAAAAACGTATAGAAAAATTTTCTTTCTGAAAACTTTGCTCGAAACCTTTTTAGTAAAACTTTTCTTTCGAAAACCCATTTTTGGAAATCTGGTTCTAAAACTGTTTTTTGAAAGTATGGTTTTCTGAAAAACTGTCTGAAAATCTGATTACTGTGAACTGTTATGTATCTGAAAACCTTGACGTATGAGGGCACTACCTATCGACGTCCCCCCATATGCCTAACTGTAGCCAACCGTGCAAATCTATGACTTTGGGGCGTTACGTATGGCCGTCCCCCAAAGCATGCCACTATTGTCTCTGAAACTGGTGGTCGTGGGGCATTATGTATCGTTGTCCCCCAAGCCACAAACTATAACTGGGGGTGCGGATCTATGCTACCACCCAAGCTCTGAAACTAGAGTATTGGGGCGTTACATGTCGTCATCCCCGTAGCTCTGCTCTAGGATTTGAGGGCGATATGTATCACCGTCCCCTCAGTCCTCTACATGTGCACATGTCCTTTGTCCGTCAATTTCATATTGTCTCAAGTTACATACTGGGGTGAGTTTTTCCCTCATGCCCGAAAAACTATAAAATCATGATTTAAAAACTTTTTTGTCCATAACATAACTTAAAACATAAATTTCATGAAATATCTGTGATAAAAGAAATCTAACGCTCTAAAGCGTAAAATGATAAGTCTGATATCAAAACTTAATGAATAAAACCAGTTTAAGAAAAGAGGTCCACTCACTGTTTTGGGAATCTGGCCGGCATTACTTGCTCGCTGAAGGAATTCTGGTTCCTGCGATGACCCTAAAATTGAGAACTTGGTTAGAAAATGGGCTGGGGAACATATTCCAAATTAGCCTAAATTTTCCCACTCAAGCTCTTACTTAATATTTCAAAGCATATTATTCTTATATCATAGTGTACCGTGTATTCTCAAACTGATACGAGACCCTAAGGGTGGTCTCTAATATACTAGGGTGGAACTGGGATGGTTTAAATCATTTTTAGGAAAATTTTGACCTCGCGTCGCGACGCAAGGTACTGCGCGTCGCGACGTGTACATCGCAGAAATAAATTTTAGTTTTCATCACGCGTCGCGACACAGGTTCCTTTTTGCGTCGTGACGCGAACCTGATTTTCCAGGTTCTGCACTGGTTTTCTTAGCCAAAAAAAACATCCTCAATGCTTCCATATCACTTCCAATATACAATCCAACAAATCACATCAATTTCACACATACAAAACTACCAAGTTAACATCATTAACTACTCACTCATTTAATCACAATCCATTATTCTTAAATTAAACTTTAAACTTTTCAACTCAAACACTTACTCCATAACTTATTTCTTTACTAATTAACCACTAATATGCAACACATAACATCATCATAGATCAATTTCACACATTATATTCCAATTTAATCTTCAAATCTCATATTCCCTACTTATCTCAAGACTTAAGGTTTCTTATAAAATTGGGGGTATCACACAACAATCAATCCCCAAGCTTATATCCTCATCAATTGGAACCTTAAACATGTTATTATCATCATCATATCATTCATACTATTAAAATAAAAAACTCAAGATTTGGGTCAACATATGCTTACCTTAATCTAATTGATTTCTTCATATTTCTCAATCTTCTATTGTTGTTTATCTTCTTCCTTGCTATTATCTTCTCCTTTCTCTCTCTCTCTTTCTTCTTCTTCTTTTCTCTTTCTTTCTTTCTTCTTCCTCACTTCTCTCTTCTCTTCTTTTCTTCTCACGGAACTCTTCTTCTTTCTGTCGATTCTTCCTATTTTTTTTCCATTTTTGGGTTTCGTGAATAGTGTACTATTTAAAGAATAAGGGGGCTGATTTTTGGAATAATTTGGGTGGTTTAGATTAAGCCACCTCATCATTCTACACCAATCACGAAGTCACTGTAGCATCTCACTGATTTTACGATTTTTGACTTGTTTCTGCTCTAAATTTAAGAAAATATTCAACACGGAAGTTGTAGGTCTCGCTTTTTTTCTTTCCAACGGTATAAAATTCATAAAAATTGGAGTTCATATGAAAAACTTATGCCCCAAATACCATAAGCTGTTCGGAGGGGAATATTGTACAATTTTGTACCGAGACTTCGAGGAATATGCCAATTGTCCCCAAAGTCATTTCATAAGTATACATATGCTTGAACATAATTTTTGTTATGTTCCTTCGTTCTGTTTATAACGGTACCACTGTGCACAGTAGTAAAAACTACCGGTCGTTACAGTTCTGATATCAAATATCAAAACAGTCATTCAACAATATTTTAAATAACTAGACAGGAGATCTGATATCCAATATCTACAGTTGTCGTATTATGAAAATCAATATTTTCTATACACAACTATACACATCTTCTTCCTTTAGCTTTATTATTTACCTTCAACTATTCACAACATTTGTAAATAATTGAAAAGAAAATAGTGTCTGACACGTGACCTCTAAATGTCACTAAAGCCAAGAAACATCTTTATCAGATAAACAAATACCTAATGGGGTTTTCTTTATGCCAGTGAAGAATCTCGAGACATGAACCAATTCATGTCAATATTTACTGCATAAGAAAATATTATGTCTAGAAGGATTATATCATTATCTATTCTAATATAGAACTTATTCTAGAAATTTGCAACCATTATTGAAGTCAGAAAACATATATAATATGCATGCAGTGGAAAAAAGTTTAATTCTATCAAACTAATAGAATAAGGAACAACATGAGCGACAATTTACATAATATTACACACCGCATAAGTTAAGGATTTTTAACCTAGCAGTGCCTCCCACTACTTTACGTAATACCGTAATCCTCAACGGAAACGAGAATTCAGTAAATAAATTGAATTCCATAATGGGAAGTGGACCCTATGAATATATTTCGACTCACAGCTTTGGCACGTTCTCGCCTGCGTATATTCATTAGGTAGACAACTCATTGTAAATCACACTCACTGTGACTCTTGGGTTCGGTCCTGATCGTTTCTCGTTATGACAGCTTTGGAATCTGCACAATGAGGCATATCAAGGTTATACTTGTCAATGACAAACTCAAGCTACCGATGTAGTCCTGACGGCTTTGGCACGTTCAGGATTTCCACTTTCACTTGAATTTGTCTCTTATTATATAAGTTCTACCGGTGCAAATGAACTACCTTCAACCATAACTGCACAGCTTTGGCACGTTACAGCCATAGCATCATGAAAATATTTACATCCGTATTGACAAGGCGGAAAAAGAAACAAGTATTACTAATACTAGTCACTTTCATAAAACCTTATTTAAACGGGGATTTTCCAACAAAAGATGCTGTTACTTTATTTAATCAAATTAAATAAACACATACATGTATTAAGTAATGATTAAAATAAACATTGAATTTTAAAGGGCTAATCATATCAGGTGTCTAGGATCAGACTCACTCTGATACCATTTTGTTGGGGTCAAATCAGGGAGGCGCAGCGAAAGAAGCGTTGTTCGGGCGAAATCGTAGTTTAAAAATTTTAAACTTACGAATAAATTATTTAATATCAAATATTAATAATTCATTCATATTTCACCTAAACATATTTATTCGATATCATATAACAACATAAATAATATAGAAACACTGCGAAACTTTTACGAAAATATTTTTTTCCGCAAAATAGCATAAAACGTGTTTCCGGCTGAATCGACCGACCAATGCTCATGGGGACTGCCCAGGTAAGCCCAAAAAATATTTGGACAGTTCGTGGGATGCCTGAACAGTGCCCAGTTCACTGTTTGGGTAGTTGTTACCCGGTACCGCCGTTTTTCGCCGTTTTCGCGTATTTTCACTCCGAAATAATTTCCGATAAATATTTTTCTTAGGCAATTAAAATAAACCAATTTATTCTAATCACTCAATAAATAAAAAACTGAATTTTTATCTGAAAAATTAGATTTATCATTAATTGCCGTGAGACCCTTAAACTTTATAAAATTTACATTTTAGTCCTAAAATTGTCAAATATAATTTTAGATGATTCCAAATCATTTCTAAAATGATTCTTAACATGTTCAAAACATGAAAACAGAATTTTCAACTCAATCCATAAACGTTTTCATAATTACCGAAACAGCCCCTGAACTTTTATTAATTGCATTTTGTCCTAATTTGTTCAAAACACATCAAGATCAAATCCAATCAATCCTAAATTTCACATACATCAAATTATATCATATATATGAAAAGCCCTAAAATTGGAATAGGTTAGAACCCTAATTTCATAAATTAGTCCAATTACACAATTTACATTAAATTGAATTAATTCAACACTTTAATCATTCAATTACCACACCAATCAAGTCTCACAATCATGAAATTAATCAAGAATAATTCTAGGTTAATTATGAATGGCTAATCAACTATAGAATGATAACTTTAATCTCTAATTAATCTATTAAGCTTAATTACACTATTAAGCTTATAAATTAATCATACATGCTTAACACCTTCAAACAAGCTTCCAACAAATTTAATTACAAACTAAAAAAGTAGAGACATCATCTTAACAACACAATTTGAAGTTAAGAATAATAGAAACAAATTCTATGTAAAAGAAAGTGTGAAATAACTTACAAAATTCTAAATTTTGGCTTTATTTTTCCTTTCTTTCTTCACCTTTGCTCTCAACTCACTTTGTAAAATTTTGTTAAATTTGTCTAAGTATGAAAAATGAAACAAAACATTTTTTTAAAACCGATTCCATCTTTGCCGAAATTCAAAGAAAAAAATAAATGTCAAGTATTTAAATTTTGTTTGATTTTCATTAGTCCACATTTTACAATATTAAAGTTAACACCTTATCTTTAATAAAGTGAACAAAAATGTGTTCCAATGAAACCATGCCATTTCCAACTTTAATAAAGCTAAAATCATTTAAAAGATATTTTATTATTTAATTAACTTAATTATTTAACATTTAAATAATTAAATACAAATATCCTAATATATGTATTATATTTATTTTAAATATTGAAATACATATATATAAATGATATATATCAAATATCACAATTTGATATTTTATTAATGTGTATTTAATAAAATAAAGTATTAAATACAAATACACTTTTTTTTTTTGTAAAAGTTAATGAAATATCAGAAATAATAATTACAGGAGCTAAGAGGCATCCCCCAGTAAGGCAGAAGCCTACTAAGTCAACAATAACAACCAGCTAAGGCTCGCAGGCCGAAAGAAGAAAAAAGCCCCAAAGGCAAGTAAAAGATAGAGACAAAGCCCAACCAAATTAATAAAAGAACAAAGCTATTAGAAGCCCATTCACTGGTCCAAAATCGAAGCTTGAAAGAATAACTCCACCCCAAAGCTGCAAGCGAGCCTCTAAACTGGAAGAAGCCAAAAGCAGGCTTACAAAAAAACGAGCCCACGCAATCTTTAGAAATGTCCGCTGGCCCAGACAAATAACGCAGCTCAAGAACAAGGCCCGAGCCGAGCCACGTGCGCCATGCAGCACAAACCCTAATCTGGATGCAGATCCCATACACTAAGGACATGAGAAGGGAGGTTCCACTTCTTGGAAGAGTTAATGAAGAGAAGTCGCTCTCTGATCTGGTTCAGAAATTCTTTAATAATTTTTGGTCTCGGCCTGGCAGTATTCTGGAAAATTCGACTATTTCTTTCATACCAGATAGCATAAACTGTGGCAGCAATGGCTAGTCGACCAATTAGATGCTGAAAGTTATCTTTGCTGATTAGATGGGTGGAAGCCCAGGTGATGATTCGCTGCAGAGAAATGGAAGGCCAGTACACCAAGGTCTTCACGACTATCGCTTCCCAGACTTGAGTTGCAAATGGGCATTTGAAAAAAATGTGATTATGTGTTTCACATGCAGATTTGCAGAGGACACAAACCCCTGAGGTAGTGACTCCTCTGTTGGTGATTCTGTCAGCTGTCCCCAAGCGATTTTTGAAAGCTAACCAAAGAATGAAACTGTGCCTAGGTATATGCCCACTGAACCAGATAACCTTATGGGAGGTTATCTTGTTGTTTCTATTACGAATGTACTCCCAAGCAGCCTTAACAGAAAAATTAGGGCTCCCATTCCAAAGGAGGATGTCTTGGTTGCTCGAGCAAGGGGGCCAAGATATCGACTGCCAAATCGCTGTAAGGTCCGAGTTGCTGATTGGAAATTTCCAATGGCCATTCTCAATAATGTCTGACACTTTTGCATTCAGAGCTAAACCCGTGGAGTATATAGTTCTAGGAGAGCTGATGTCGTATAAGGGCCCTTGGGGGAGCCAGTTATCCAGCCGTAAGAAGGTGCCTTCTCCATTACCAATCTTATGAGTGATCATTGTTCAGCAAAGAGGACGACTGTTGAGGATATTCCTCCAAGTCCACGAAGATGAGTTGTTACAGCGAGCATTCCATAGCAACTTGCCTTTGAGAATAACAGTGTGAATCCATGAAGCCCATATAGAGTTTTTTCCATGAAGAAGTCTCCAAATATGCTTAATGATAGCTACCCGGTTCCAGTTCTTAGTTCTAATTATCCCCAGACCTCCCTCGACCTTTGAAAGCATATAGAAGACCATGCAACTTTAGCTCCAGAAGTTTTAAGAGAAGGCCCTTTCCAGAGGAAGGCCGAAAGAATGCTGTCTATTTTTTTGATTGTCGCTTTGGGCAGAAGAAACATAGAAGACCAAGACCTGGATTGCAAAGAACAGACTTGAGTTGCAACCGACCTGCAAAAGAAAGAGAGGATGCAGTCCAAAGGTTGATCTGAAGAGAATTCTCTCAGGAGAGGCTGGCAGTCTCGGTTTTCAATTTTCAGCCTGTTGAATAAGGGGTATACCGAGGTATCTACTGGAAGTTGCCCTAAAGGAGAATGTAGATGATAATTATTACATTATTACACGGTAATTGGGAAATCCGAATATGACAAAATTACAATTATAATTATTATCCTCAAACAGACCCTAACGGCGGACCCTGAGAGTAGACCCTGACGGTAGAGGCTGAGAGCGGAGGCTGAGGGCAGAGCAGACCCTGAGAGCGGAGGCAGAGATGAAGGGCAGAGGCAGACCCTGAGAGCGGAGGCAGAGGCTGAAGGGCAGAGGCTGACAGCAGAGCTGACAGCAGGCTTATGGCAGAGGCTGATGGCAGAGGCTGACAGCAGAGGCTGATGGCAGAGGCTGACAGCAGAGGCTGATGGCAGAGGCTGACAGAAAGGCTGAAGCTGAAGCTGAGGCAGAGGCTGTTGGCAGGCTGAGGCAGGAGCTGAAGCTGAGGCAGAGGCTGATGGCAGGAAGGCAGAAGCTGAAGAAGCTGAGGCAGAGGCTGTTGGCAGGCTGAGGCAGAGGCTGTTGGCAGGCAGAGGCAGAAGCTGAAGCTGAGGCAGAGGCTGTTGGCAGGCTGAAGCTGATGGCAAATCAGAACTTTCCCGAGGCTTGTTGTAAACAACAATATCCTTAAAACAAATTCGTCCCCTACCGTAGGTGCAGTAGAACGTGAGACGATTGTTTCCCAGGATACAACGGAAACGGAACGACGAGAAGGGCACCACCAGACTCGTATCCAACGAACCACAAAGTGTTTGAACTCTCCTTTTAACAAAACAAAGAAAATGATCTTTCGTGTGTGTGCTATGTCTTTCTCTATTTCTATTTCATTATCTGATATGAAAACAAGAACTGATGTTGTTTATATAGGAAAAGAAAACACATCTCAATTAATAGAAATTAACTAGCCAATTAAATTTCATAATGGGAGATGTTACACATTGTTGTAACCACTAAGCTAATTAAATTAGCACTAATGGAGATTAAACTTTGTAACCACCAAGCTAATTAAATTAGCTGTTATGGAATTACAAAAGGCTTGAAATTGTGAACTTTGAGCAACAATTTCTCATTCACCCAAGCACCATTTTAAGCATATGAATATACCATTTCGAAGTACTCACGGAGGAGTATCCGAATCATTCAATAACAACCACTAACACGAAGTGGACCATGCTTAAAATTGAGCCTCAAAATGCTTATAAATAAGCATTTTTCCAACAATCCCCCACATGAATGAAATTGGCGAAAAACGTCGAATAAAATTATTTTTATAAAACATTTTATTTTGACCTAGAAGAGTTCAACGGTTCAACACCTGCATAGGATAGGTAGGCCACAGCCTTTGAACCTTCCCTTGTGAAAATATATCTCATTACTGGCTGACAGTTGACGCGATGTCATTGAACTGTACTGCCGTTCATGTAATGGAGAACACATATCACACAGATATTTTACCTACACATTTGAGTTCTCATTATTATGTTCATTTTGGCCATGAACATCTACCTGGTTCTGCAAGAGTTTCTAAAATTGTGCCCCGTACAATTCCCTTTGAAGCGGCCCCACTTCTCTCTCACATAGGTGATTTCTTATTTAAGAGTATCTCGTAATACTCTGCTCGGATTCCCGACGCATAAGAATCATTAAAAGCTTTTGCTTAACCTCTATCCATACGAGCATCACTGTTTCATTTCATCATAGGAATGGACTAGAGGGTAACCCCCACAGTGATCCAATTATGTCTTTTACGAGTAGGTTGTCCCATTGAACCTAGATCTTGGGATCTCCAGTCAACAAGGTTGGGTTTTCCTTCGTAATAAACATTTATCTAATGGGCTTCAGTCCCATTCCCCTCGATGATTTCACAACTAACTCTCTATTTAACCCTTTGGTTAGCGGATCCGCAATGTTATCCTTTGACTTTACATAGTCAATCGAAATAACTCCAGTAGAGAGTAATTGTCTAACGGTATTGTGTCTACGACGAATATGTCTAGACTTACCATTATACATATTGTTATGTGCCCTTCCAATTGCAGATTGACTATCGCAATGAATGCAAATTGCTGCAATTGCTGGCACTGGCTTAGGCCAACTTGGAATATCCTCTAGAAAATTTCGAAGCCATTCTGCTTCTTCAGCACACTTGTCTAATGCAATGAATTCTGATTCCATTGTAGATCTGGCTATCACAGTCTGTTTGGAGGATTTCCATGATATAGCTGCACCTGCTAGTGTAAACACATAACCACTAGTAGACTTTGAGTCTTTCATGTCAGATATCCAATTAGCATCACTGTATCCTTCGACTACAGCTGGATATCTATGATAGTGCAACCCATAATTACGAGTAAAACGTAAGTACCTAAGTACTCTCACTATTGCTTTCCAGTGATCAACCCCTGGATTACTCGTATATCTGCTGAGCTTGTTTACTGTACAGGCTATATCAGGCCTTGTACAACTCGATAGATACATCAAACTCCCGATCACTCTAGAGTATTCTACTTGAGATATACCATCTCCCCTATTCTTCGATAGGTGTAAACTCACATCTAAAGGAGTTCTAGCCACAGCTGAATCATCATCGTTGAATTTACCAAGAATTTTGTCCACATAGTGCGACTGATCAAGAATAAGTCCATCTGGACTTCTCGAGATCTTTATTCCCAGAATGACATCTGCAAGACCCATGTCTTTCATGTCAAACTTGGATTTCAGCATATTCTTGGTAGATTTCACTTTCACCATTTTGACATTACTCCCGACAATCAGTATGTCATCAACGTAGAGACAAAATGACATAGCCAACTTCTGTCTCTCTGACATAAATGCATTTATCACATTCATTGATTTTGAAACCATTTGCCAACATGGTGTCATCAAACTTTTTATGCCACTGTTTCGGGGCTTGTTTCAATCCATACAAGGATTTAACTAACTTACAGACTTTCTTTTCTTGTCCTGGAGCTATAAAACCTTCAGGTTGTTCCATGTAGATTTCTTCATCTAAATCTCCATTCAGAAAGGCTGTTTTCACATCCATCTGATGTACCTCAAGATTGCGCAAAGCTGCAATCGCTAGTATCATCCTTATGGAATTTATTCTCGTTACAGGAGAATAAGTATCAAAGTAATCAAGACCTTCACGTTGTCTATAACCTTTAATTACAAGTCTTGCTTTGTACTTGTCAATTGATCCATCTGCCTTTATTTTCCTTTTGAAAATCCACTTGGACCCTAAAGGTTTACATCCTGGAGGAAGATTCACTAACTCCCAGGTGTGATTTTGTAAGATGGATTCAATTTCACTATTGATGGCATCTTTCCACAAGGCACCATCAGCTGACCTTACAGCTTCGTTATAGCTTTGAGGATCATTCTCTAGCAAAAATGTCAGAAAATCTGGACCAAATGATTTTTCCGTTCTAGCTCTTTTGCTACGTCTTAGTTCAGGTTCAACAACTTGTTGATCCTCTGGAACATTAATTTGTTCTCGGTCCTGACTATCTTCAATGATAGTCTCATGTGCCCGTTTGTGCACATCTGAATTCGAATTAGTTTTACAAGGAAACGTATTCGAAAAATGATGCATTCCTCGATTCCATTATCGTATTCTTGTGAATATCTGGTACATTAGACTCATGCACAAGAAATCGATAAGCATTACTGTTATGTGCATATCCTATGAAAATGCAATCAACAGTTTTTGGTCCTATCTTCACCTTTTTAGGTGGAGGAATGACTACCTTGGCAAGACACCCCCCCACACTCGAAGGAATTTATAGGAAGGTACTCTTCCTTTCCACATTTCATAAGGAGTTTTCCCTGCTTCTTTCCGTGGTACCTTATTTAAAAGGTAATTAGCTGATAAGACAGCTTCTCCCCACATAGTCTGAGGTAAGCCAGAGCTGATTAACATAGCGTTCATCATCTCTTTCAAGGTACGATTCTTACGTTCCGCAATCCCATTGGATTGAGGCGAATAAGGAGCTGTGGTTTGATGTATGATTCCATTTTGTTCACAAAGTGATTCAAAAGGGAAAACATACTCACCACCACGATCACTTCTTAACTCCTTAATTCTTTTATTCAGTTGGTTCTCAACTTCATTCTTATAGAGAACAAATTTCTCTATAGCTTCGTCCTTGCTTTTCATTAAATACACATAGCAAAATCTTGTGCAATCATCAATAAAGGTAATAAAATATTTATTACCGCCTCTCGATTGTATTGAATTAAAATCACATACATCGGTATGAATTAGATCAAGTGGTTCAGAGTTTCTTTCAATACTATGAAAAGATGATCTTGTTAGTTTTGCCTCAACACAAGTATCACACTTATGTTTGTTATCAATTTTAAAATTGGGAATATGATTCATGTTAATTAACTTTCGCAATGAATTAAAATTAACATGTCCTAATCTACCATGCCAAAGATTAGAATACTCAACAATATAAGCAGAAGAACTAGCTTTATTGATATTTTTGGGTTTAACAACCATTACATTGAGCTTAAAAAGCCCATCAGTTACATACCCTTTTCCCACATACATCCCATTTTTAGTCAAAACTACTTTATCAGACTCGAACACCATCCGGAATCCATGCTTGTTCAGAAGCGATCCAGACACAAGATTCTTCCGTATTTCAGGTACATACAGAACATTGTTCAGAGTCAACTCTTTCCCAGAGGTCATCTTCAGAATCACCTTTCCTTGACCTTCTATCTCAGATGTTGCTGAATTTCCCATGTATATCTTTTCCCCATTTTCAGCAGGCTCAAATGAAGAAAACATGCTCTTGTCTGAGCATACATGTCGAGTGGCACCAGTATCAATCCACCACTCTCTTGGGTTAGAACCCACCAGATTCACCTCAGAAACCACAGCAGAAAGGTTAATGTCTGAAACATCTTGAGTCATGTTTTCTAGCACATTAGCTTCTTGTTTCTTTTTCTTCTTCGGCAGTCTGCACTCAGAAGACTTGTGACCCATTTTGTCACAGTTGAAGCATTTTCCTTGAAATTTTGATTTCTTGGAAACTCCTCCTTTAGGGCCCATCTTTGACCCTTTGTTCTTGAGGTTCTTGTTCTTATGGCCATGTTCGACAACATTTGCTTTGGCCTCATGAGTCATTCCTCTCTTTTCAGAAACTCGGTTATCTTCCTCAATTCTTAGCTTAAGAACCAAGTCTTCAATGCTCATTTCTTTTCGCTTATGCTTTAAATAATTCTTGAAATCTTTCCAACCAGGTGGTAGTTTCTCAATTATCGAGGCTACTTGGAAGGTTTCACTTAAACTCATCCCCTCAGCATGAATTTCTGCTAGAATAATCTGCAGTTCTTGTACTTGGCTTATCACAGTTTTGGAATCAATCATTTTAAACTCTAGGAAACGGCCTACGACAAATTTCTTAGTACCGGCATCCTCAGTTTTATATTTTCGATCTAAAGATTCCCAAAGCCCTTTAGCTGTTTTCATTCCAGCGTACACACTGTACAAGGAATCACTTAGCCCATTCAGCACATAATTCCGACATAGGAATTCAGAATGTTTCCAAGCTTCAATGGCACTGATGACTTGGATATCAATCTCACCCTCTTCTTTGGGTACAGAGCATCTTCCTTTAGAAACCTCGCAAGGTTCAACGTGGTCAGGTAGAAGAACATTTTCTGTTGCCACCTTTTGAAATTCTGACCACTGAATTTTTCAGGTTTTTCCGCAGCAGGATTGACATGGCTCACATGTCCAACAGGTTGTCTAGCCATTGAGGCAGAAACACCTTGGCCAGCCACAACGGCTGCCATATTAAGCCCAGAGGCTGATGCAAGTTGGCCAGCCGAAGGGGCTGCCACTGCACTTTGGTCAGCCACGGGGCTGCCACAACATTCTGGCCAGCCGAAGAGGCTGCCATATTCGGATCTACTGTGTTTGGACTGATTTCCATATCCACAGAGTCTCGAATTTGTTTTAAGACTGTAGATATAATTATTACAATTATTACACGGTAATTGGGAAATCCGAATATGACAAAATTACAATTATAATTATTATCCTCAAACAGACCCTAACGGCGGACCCTGAGAGTAGACCCTGACGGTAGAGGCTGAGAGCGGAGGCTGAGGGCAGAGGCAGACCCTGAGAGCGGAGGCAGAGGCTGAAGGCAGAGGCAGACTGAGAGCGGAGGCAGAGGCTGAGGCAGCACAGCAGAGCTGATGGCAGAGGCTGACGCAGAGGCTGACTGCAGAGGCTGATGGCAGAGGCTGACAGCAGAGGCTGATGGCAGAGGCTGAGGCTGAGCAGAGGCTGATGGCAGAGGCTGACAGCAGAGGCTGATGGCAGAGGCTGACACAGAGCAGAAGCGAAGCAGGCAAGGCTGTTGGCAGG
The DNA here is from genome assembly GCA_019454045.1 of Zanthoxylum bungeanum. Taxonomy (NCBI): domain Eukaryota; kingdom Viridiplantae; phylum Streptophyta; class Magnoliopsida; order Sapindales; family Rutaceae; genus Zanthoxylum; species Zanthoxylum bungeanum. Next base: position 73,920 of record SKCR01034588.1, read on the forward strand.
CTGAGGCAGAGCTGAAGCAGGCAGAGGCTGTTGGCAGGCAGAGGCTGAAGCTGAAGCTGAGGCAGAGGCTGTTGGCAGGCTGAGGCAGAGGCTGTTGGAGCAGAGGTAGAAGCTGAAGCGAGGCAGAGGCTGTTGGCAGGCTGAAGCGATGCAAATCAAACTTTCCCGAGGCTTGTTGTAAAAAACAATATCCTTAAAACAAATTCGTCCCCTACCGTAGGTGCAGTAGAACGTGAGACGATTGTTTCCCAGGATACAACGGAAACGTACGAGAAAGGGCACCACCAGACTCGTATCCAACGAACCACAAAGTGTTTGAACTCTCCTTTTAACAAAACAAAGAAAATGATCTTTCGTGTGTGTGCTATGTCTTTCTCTATTTTCTATTTCATTCTCTGATATTGAAACAAGAACTGATGTTGTTTATATAGGAAAAAAAAACACATCTCAATTAATAGAAATTAACTAGCCAATTAAATTTCATAATGGGAGATGTTACACATTGTTGTAACCACTAAGCTAATTAAATTAGCACTAATGGAGATTAAACTTTGTAACCACCAAGCTAATTAAATTAGCTGTTATGGAATTACAAAAGGCTTGAAAATTGTGAACTTTGAGCAACAATTTCTCATTCACCCAAGCACCATTTTAAGCATATGAATATACCATTTCGAAGTACTCACGGAGGAGTATCCGAATCATTCAATAACAACCACTAACACGAAGTGGACCATGCTTAAAATTGAGCCTCAAAATGCTTATAAATAAGCATTTTTCCAACAGAGAGCCCAAGTGTTAAGATTTCAGCTTTCAGATCTTCTTGAACTCCAGAGAGAAAACTTGGCTTTTTCTTATTTGGACAAGGCCTGAGAGGTCAGTAAGTCTCTAAGGGCAGCTTGAACAATGGAAATCGACTGAATTTTTGCTCTGGCAAAGATCATTAAGTCATCGGCAAAACAGAGTTGGGTAATTCGATTCTTGCCACTCTCCAATTGTGAGTAAAGCTCGAGTCTGCTGTGGCTTATAAGGGCTTCCGTTTAACCCTTCCATAGCAATCACAAAGGTAAGGGGAGAGGGGTCGCCCTGTCTGAGACCCCTAGAGGATTTGAAGAAAACATGAAGCTCGCCATTGAGTATGACTGAGAAGTGAGCTGAGGTGATGCATTTGGTGATCCATTCAACCATCAAGGGAGGAAAACCCATTGCATTTAACGCCTCAGTAATGTAGCTCCAACTGATGGTGTCAAAAGCTTTTCGGATGTCTACTTTAATGGCACACTTGGGAGATCCATTGAGATGGTAGTTCCGGAGTAGCTCTTGAGAAAGCATGATATTATCTGTGATGAGTCGTCCTTGAACGAAAGCACTTTGAGAGGGGCCAATAATGTCAGGCAAAACTGCTTTAATTCTGCTGCTTATAATCTTAGCAATACACTTATAAATCACTGTGCAACACGAAATAGGACGATAGTCGTTTAGGCTGGTTGGGCTCTCTACTTTGGGAACAAGGGCAATAGCCGTCGAATTGACACATGGAGGGATGGTGGCATTCAAAAAGAAAGAGTGAATGGCCGAGAGAAATTCAGGGCCGATGATACCCCAAGCTTTTTTGAAGAAGCAAGAGGTGAATCCATCCGGTCCGGGAGCTTTGTTATCAGGGATAGAGTTAAGGGCTCTGATAATCTCATCATCAGAAATGGGAGTGATCAAAGCAGCTGCTGTCTCAGGATGGATTTGATTCATGAAGTGATCCAAAGGTCTTCGGCAAGTGGTTTGCTGAGGTGAAGAATGCAATTCCTGGAAGTAATTCACTGCAAGAGCCCCCAAGTCTGCCTTGTCTGTAACCGTGTGACCATCCGGGTTTTTGAGCCAAAGGATTCTGTTCCTGGAGTTCCTGTGAAGCAAAGATTTGAAGAAAAAACTTGTGTTAGCATCCCCCAAGTTTAACCAATGAACTTTTGATCTTTGTTTATAGTGGGCTTCTTCGGCTTTGGAGAGCATGAAGAAATTAGAAGCAGCTTTCTCTTCTCTGGTGAGAAAGAAGGCATCCAGAGGGTTATCATCAAGGTTGGCTTGAGCCAGATGCCACTGTTGCGAGCATTTTTTTACCCTCGTTGATAGATTGGAGAAAAAAGATGCATTAAATTGCTTAAGTGTACTCTTGAGACGGTTGAGCTTCTGAGTGAGGATGAACATGTCCCAAAATGGGAATCTTCCAAGAATCTCGAACCACTTTCAAGAAAGCATCATGGTCGGCCCAGTGATTGAGGAATTTGAAGTTGCCTTTGCAATGACTGGTGGACTTTCCAATGTGGACAACCATGGGGCTGTGATCAGAGTAGTCACGAGGGAGGAATTCAGCGAACGAGTTTGGATTGTAAATAGTCCAAGTAGCATTTGATAGGACCCAATCAATTTTACGTAAAATAGAAGTGTTGTCACGATGGCCATTGTGCCAAGTGAACTTGAGGCCTTTAAAGGGCATGGCAGACAATTGAGAGGCTCTGAGACAGTTGCCAAAGTCATCCATATGCGGAGGCCAATCCATAGATCCTCCAACACCGTCAGAAGATTTGAGGATGGCATTAAAATCACCAAGGACTACCCACGGGATGTGGGGACTCTCTAAAGAATTATGAAGGAGAGTATTCCATAACTGGGTCCTCTCAGAGGGGGTGGAATGGCCATAGACGAAAGTCACTTTGAAAGTGGAGTTGTCGGGGAGGTTTGTGAAGGTACATGATATTGTTTGGGAAGTAACTGAGTGGCTAACTAGGCAAAAAACAGCAGGGTTCCACATGACCAGAATTCTACAAGGGGACGTAGGGGTACAATTAGAAATGGAGGACCAAGAGGAGTTGATCTGGGAGGAGATAAGAGGGAGCTTTGAGGAGATCACTTTAGTTTCCAAAAGGCCGATCAGATTCAAGGAAAAGAGAGTTAACAATTTAGTAACAGCAAGAATAGAATTGGGACCATTGAGGCCCCTGATGTTCCAGCAACCTATCATGGCTGGACGAGGGCAGAAGAATGAGGACTCATCGATGGGCTTTACGCCCTTTCTTGGCAGAAGTTTTTTTCACACCTGCTCGTGTCTTGGGGAGGGGTTGGCTCACCGAGTTGGCTTTGTTGGAACTAGCTTCTAGGGGGAGTTCAGAAGAGTCTGAACCCTCTAGGAGACGAGGTAAAATCTGGCTTTGATTAGAGACTGAGGCTATGGGATTGATGTCAGATGGTAGGGGGCTATAGGGTTGAGGTTGCAGGCTTTTTGGGAACTGCATGGTGATGCAGATGGGAAAAAGGCTAGAGTATTTGCCAGCTCAACCTCGGCCAGCCTGGCTTCATCAGCAGCTCTTTCATCAAAAGGAATTATAGGAAGATTGCATGTTGAAGTTGATTCACAAGAGGGTGCAGGGCTGTCATGACCAGCAGGAAAAAGGATCTCCTTAACAGGGGTAGGTACATAACTTTTCTTGCATGGGGCTGCATTAGCCTTGACAACTGTTCCTCGATGCTTGTGCTACACAGTGACCCAGTTGGAGGCAACGTTACCAGTTTGCCCTTCCGCCGATCTGTCCTGACCTTCTTCGTTCGAGTGTTCTTTCTCCATTGTCTTCTTGAATTCGCCGTGCTTCAAGGATTCAGCTCTTGTTTTTTCCACTTTTGCAGAGTTGCAGTTATGCCCAAAAACACAACACTCTGAGCATCTACTGGGCTTCCATTCATAATCTACCTTAACTCTTATAGGATCTTTAGACAGACAAGTGTCCAAGTCGAAGAACTGAACTGGTGCTTTTGCCGCATCCAGCTCCACGCAAACCCTGGCATAAGCTAGGCGAGTACCCTCATGTGTGGCTTTGTCGCAGGCGATGGGTTTGCCGATGATACTAGCCACAAAACTTAGACCATCCTCTGACCATAATGGGAAATGTAGACCATGAAGTTTTGCCCATACAGGAACCGTCTTTATCATCCTTTTGTCAAAGATGAAAGTAGGGCTCCAAGGTTGGAGAATAAAAGCCTTTCCTCCAAATAGCCATGGACCAGCTTGGAGCACACTGTGAGTGCTATCATCATCCAAGAATCTAAAGACGAAGAAACCATCTGAAGTAAAGGAGTTTTCCAACCCAAAATGACTGTTAGGTCCCGATTGCATGTATTTTTCGTTTAACCATTAAACGAGTTATAAATAATCAGTATTATTCATAACTGTTGCTCTAGTGCTATACGAGTATATTTCATTAGTGAGACTCTAGATTCAGGCATATCCGTCAGGAAATCAAATTTCGTGTCCATAATTCACCCACTTGTAAATTATAACAACCACATATAAACTCGCTAAATCATATAGGTCGAGGTCATTGCATACGTATAATCCCTCCGTCACAGGTATTCGAATTATCCCAGAGATATAGATATAAATGTCAAATCTCTATAGGAATAATCTCATCGACGTATCTATTAGCAATCTCTAAATAACATTCGGAACTCACTTCCGAAGTATACTATATCCGTAGATTTAACAGATTGATGATCACATATAGACTACCTATGCTCTGTATACAGAACTGACGGATCCTTTCTTAATACTCACATGATATCATGAGCATGAGTCCACACCCAACGAATAGACGGAGGTCTGATCTAAATAGATCGGTGACGTGACTACCATCTAAGTGTGGAGGATAACTCATATATCCACAGTGGTATCTCAAGTCAAAGAATCACTATGCTACTCAACCCGAAAAGATTCCTATTGACGTTGGTATACCTTCTATTAGGAAATCTTCGGTGAGTCGTTTAGTGTTTATCAAATAAGCACCTACACGTCTATACGAGTCTCCCAAGACTCATGGTTCATTGGGATAAACCATCGGACCAAGTCCGATATACGACATGTACTGGTCTCAGTGGATTTTACTAACCGACTCGTGTCAGTAAATCTTGACCAGGAACTTAATTTAAGGATATACAACTTATAGTGACACTTCCCAATGTCAATTACAAGCTATGTTGTAACTGTTCACTATGTTGTAAATCATGGGGGTCTTTGTCTAATATATATACATATCATTAAACCAGATTTAGTTTCAATCTAATCAATCTAATCGAAATTAGATCGAATATGTATATAAAAGACAAGAGGTGCTACCATTTAAATTAGTAATATTATGGAAAAATATATTGCTCACATTCATGAATCAGATATAAATACGATCCAGATTGGCGCTCAGAGCACCAACCCTAACATCATGAATTATGCTTGCAATATTATGTAATGCGTGTATATGCACTGATATGAACCCCTAGAGTGCCTTTAAGGTCATTCCCGGAGTACACGAGGGAAATCGTTTCTTACAATTGGCATCAAGAGCCAGATTGAAAAGTTTATTAACCCTTTTATTTTAAATTAAACATTTATAGTTTTAATTATTTATATGAGATATAAATTATTCGTATGCATATTGTGATGAGTAGGCATATTTTAATGATCATGTGATGAATGTTTATTTTTAGATTCATGTGATGAATATATTGCATTGATTGTTAAATCTTTTTTCCGACTATTATTTTTGTGTTTTTTTTTTTGGGAATGCAAGGTCATAAGGCTAATTTTTTTCAAGTGTTGTAAAATTTATTTCCTATGTAAAAATTTCAAGTTGTAACATTCAATGTAACTTGGAGAGCTATTGCCACAATATGTAACTTGAAGAGCTGATGCTGTAAAGGACTTAACATCAATCCATAGAGCGAGACTTGAAGACCAATGAATGCCTAGAATTAATTTTTGTACTAATGCGATTAGTATAGAAAAATAAGAGCCCGGTCTGTTAGTGTCCTACACATGCCCAATGTCTCTAAACAAGATTTGTGTGTGAATTAACCAAGTATAATTGCGGAAAAACTTACATTGGTTGGTAGATGAAATTTCAAAAATTTCTCTTTGAATGTAGAAGCTCTAAGCTTTGTGTTGAGTTCTAAACTCTTGGGTGAGTTTCCCTATCACCTTAAAAGACTCCTTTAAGTGCTAGCTTGCTTGAAATTTTGTAACAAAATTTCCAAGGAGAATAGAAGGAAGTCACGACAATGGAAAAGGAAAGAGAGAAAATGAGTTGTGTTCAATTACCAAAATTGTGTTAGGTGTGTGTTAAATGAATTGCATTTAATAAAGCCAACCATCTCCATCACACTTATGACAAGTTGATGTAAGCCATGGGTCCCACCCAATTTTAAATTCCAAATTTAAGTTGACTTCTTCAACACACAACTTAGCTTTGGGCCCAGGTTCGTTTAATCCGATTAAATGAATTTTCCATCACGACATAATTAAATCTAATTTAATTAAATAATAATGCCTAGCAAGATTATTACGAAAGTCGCTTACGAATTAATTCCAAATTGATTCGTTTGCCCTAATTAAAATCCAATTTTAATTCCGCATTGAAAACCAATTTTCAATTAATATATCCGATATATTATTTAATCGAATAATTCTAAATTAATCGCGTTCTCTCTTTTAGACGAATTTAATCCCAGATAAATTCTTGCCGCAATTAATCCCAGACTAATTTTTTCTCTCATAATTAATCACATATTAATTCTGTTCGAGTCAAATGTCATTGGTGAATCTTTGGGAAGCGGCCCAAGAGATCCCTGGATATGTTGGCAGTAAATACGGTCATCGGATTATCAGAACCCGTGCGTACCCCGTACCACATTCTCACTGATTTACAAGACATGGTTGGCTTCTAGCAAAGCACCGTGCCTACCCAATTCTCCAGAAATATTCAACGAAGAATATATAATTTGTATCAGGCGTAGTATACTATGTATTGTGTAATATGATCCAGTATCAGATGTCACATGCTAGGCCTAGGGCTGGAATTGTGTCTGCCCCGTACGAAACATATATCAGATCACGCGTAACTAGTCTATGTAATCAGATAATCATGACTTAGTCATATTATCCCGATAGCTACAGTATTTAAGAGTACTAGTACCGTATCCAATGTGATCATCATCTCCATATGACTGAAGTGATACTCTCATCTTGACATCACACCCAATACACTACGATTCTCAGTAAACCCAGCAGAGGCGTACACAGAACCTATTAAAGCTCCGGACGACCAAAACCAAAGCAAACTGATTGTCGCAAGTATTAGCGATGCAAGTATCAGGTTAAAGATCACATACACCTACCTTGATTCGGATTCCCATAGACACATAATCATACTACCAATGGGACTCCGAGGGGTCTATCCAGAGCGAAGTTGTTCCCGGTCCAATGGCTAACAAAATCTCTTATCACACTTGCATAATTATCCAATACTTAAATATATGAGAACTATGTCGTTAAGCTTCCTAACGCGCACAAGTGTAATACTAGTCTATTTCACATTATCGATGTCCAGCCTCGATAATACTACGACTAAGGATATTTAATGATTAAACCGTTCGTGGATTAATACTCTCTCTTATCTTATTAATCCAGTTTAACCATATGTACTTTTATCCAAGTAATCCAATTACAAAATGATAAAATAGCAATTTCGTTTGTCACATAGTTATTTTGTACAAAAATACCATGTCTTTTACAAATAGTGATGCTATGGGTCATAATTGTCCAACACGGTCAATGTAATTTTGGTGTTTTGATTACTTCTTATAAACCTGGAAAACATGGGACGTCGCGACGCTCAATAGGTTGCATCGTGATGCCGAGCAGAGTTTACATTCTGCCCGGATTCTGCACTGCAACGTGTCATGACGCTAAGCAGGTTGGATCCTGACCCGCCTACCTGATGTTTTAGCGTCACGACGCTAAACAGGTTCTGTCGTGATGCTGAGCAGAGTTTACATTCTGCCTTGTTTTTACACTACAACACATCATGACGCGTGTATGGGTGTCGACATCCATTGTTATATGTATATTGATTTCAAAATATTTGAATAACATATCATATAGCTTAGGGTGCCTACTCTTGTATTTTCACATGCCATAACATATTTATATACATGGATATTCTAGTTATAAAATGTGATTTTGTAATATTTAAGAGTTAAATTGGTATATGATATGCTTGGAAACAAATTAATAAGATTAATTAGTTTAATGGTTTAAAATTAGAAATTCAAAGTTTAATACTTATTGGCCTTATAAGTGCTTTATGTTTTCCTTTAGTATATCGGATGGAAACCCGTACATAAATTCCATAGCCAATTCCGAATGGACGGTAATTTGATCTATACTTGGGATATAATTCCACGTACCATTGGAATTTATAACGTGCTTATATTAATTAAATAATTTAATTAAAATTTATCCATTTGTTGAATTCTAAATTTTAAACCTGTTAGTGAATTAATATTTTAAGTGTTAAAATAAATTAGGTCACACTTAATTAAATTAGTTTAATTAAGTAAAATATTAGTAGAGACTAATCAGAATTAGTAAATAAAATTTTAAGAGTAAAAATTGATTAGATCACTAATTATCCACTAGTATTATTTAGGTTATATTTTTAGTCGCGTATAAGCTAAATAATAAACTCTAACCTAGGGTTACTTATATATTCTGATATAAGTAGAAATACATACTCGTATGTTAGCATACATATACAATAATGATGAATATGTGCGAATATATGTGTGTGTGTGTGTGTATTGATAATAGCAAATAACAATTAAATAATAGTTATGTAGTTAAAATAATAAGGATAAATAAATTATATATATGTATTTTAATAACTTGATACGTTACATATTTCAGGAGCAGGTTAACGAATTAGGTATACTTTATGTTACAACTTGACATTGAATGGAGTTATTGAGCATTTATGATTGTGCATTAATTTAATAATATTGGGGTATTTGTTTATGTTTTTGATCAATTTAAAGTTAGAACAAAAAGGTTGGTAGCGTTCCGGCTATATACTCTTTTGGATAAGGTTGTTATAGGTTGTGGCGTTACAGTTGGTATAAGAAAGGGATTGTCGTTCCTCGTAAATAGAAGACAAAGTCACATGAGCATAATGGATCAGCACAACTATCAGCAAGTAA